>ML242346.1:141867-178374 GCA_005239495.1 Nicotiana undulata
GGGGGGGGGGGGGGGGGTTGTAAATGATCTAGGGTTAGGGCGTTAGTATAGTTAAAGGGGGGAATTAGTTAGGAGTCGTTGATCTTCTGGGATTTTACAAGGGCCTGGGTCGGTTTGTTTTAAATGGGTATGGGTATGGGTTGGACGGGTTAGGTTGTGTTGGGATGGGGTATGGGTTAGGTTATATTGGGTTGGGCTAGGTCCGAAATTAATTAGGAAAGGGGCTAGATTTTAAATACCTAATTAAATTCGTAAAATAATTTATAAAAATAATTAAATAATAAAAATGTCATTTTGTGCATGAAAATAATTTAAAATAATTACTTAATATTATAAAAATTTAAAAAGTTATTTTTCTGCATAAATAATATAATTATGCATATATGTGCTATTATTGCAAAATTATTATAATTATAGCCTAAAGGTGAGAATATAATTATGCATAAAATATTTAAAGACTACTATGAATATAAATGATAAAAATTAAGTAATAAATCATTATAAAATTATTTGTGATGCTATTAAGAATTATTTAGATGATAAAATGTAGGAATAAATTAATTAAAAACCTCTTTAAAATTATAGAAAATTATTAAAAAATACTGGTTGATGCTCATGCACTATTTTGAAAGTATATATATATTTTAAAAATATATATAGAAAAAATTGGGTATCAACAGTTAGCACTGATGAACAAGAGCAAGAGAACTAATAACAGAGAAAATAATAATATTTTTTTTTGAATGCGTGTTACAATGTGTTTGATGAATCATCATACTCCCTTTATATAGATGGATAATCCTACTCTAAGTACAACTTTATAAAGATGGATATTACGGCCTTCTATTAGCCGTGCTTGATTGCTCGACAATGTTCCTTGAAGAAGTTCAAAATTAGGACCGATTCCGAACCGTGACCCCAAAATTCTCGAGATCGGGTGTCATGTCCCGAATTCTAGTTCGATGAGACTGATCCATCGACTTTGGTTCCCTGTCCTCATATCTCGAGCTAGGTTGATTTTTTATGTTTTCTACTTCAATACCACACAAGAGGGGGGTGATTTGTATGATGTCCAATTTTTCGCGTGCACGGATTATAGAAGGACCTGGTTCTTCTATGTGTTCCTAATACTACTGTTGCGGAATAATAAGTAAAGAAATTAAAGAACACAAGGTTTTTACGTGGAAAACACCAGGCTCAAAAGGTGAAAAAACCACAACCTACTACCTAGTAGGATTTTCTCCAAGCACTTCACTACAACTACGAGCCAACAACAAAGTTTACAAACTCTTGCAAACCTAAGGATTAACTCTAACCCTTATAACAACCAGCCACAGCTGTTGCGACTGCTTCAAGTGAACTCTAACTTGAATAATACAACTCAGGTACCTAGTACAATTTGCTTCTAAGAAAGCTGAAAGGTACAACTCAAAACGCCTACTACACTTTGAACTAGAAATAAAGAAAGGCATATAAAGCTCTTTATGGAGCTGGTTCTTCAATCTGGTTCATGTGGCGTCAAGATCACATTCTTAAAACTCACAGGAATTGCTCACAAAATGCCTTGCTATTTTGCTCTCAATTCTTGCTTAACTTCAGTATGTGTGCATCACCTATAAAAGAGAACAACACTGATAGTTATAGAGTTAGTAAACAAAGATTAACTAGAGTTCTAATGCTTTACTCTTCCTTGTTGGGAGAGTTCTAGTCAACTTCAACTTCTAACTCTTCCCTTATCTTGGATAGAGTTCTCTTCAAGTAAGGAGTCATGCTTCTTATCAAGGATGCAACCTTTTCGTTCAGAGAATATCATATATAATCACTTATACTTATCCCTTTCACGTGCAAGCCTTTTGCTTGATTCTGTCCGTCACCTGTATATACTGTCTATGGACCTGGTTCATGCATGTGTTCCTTTGTCAATCATCAAAATCAAAATCGTTCATGTCAACAATTTTGCCGGAGACCGGGATATATCATGAACCTGGTTTTACCCGTATTACCGTATACAGTAAGTATTGTCAACATTTGAAGGAAACTAACCAAATTACCTAGCTAGTTTGTCGTATGTGCATCCGTCCTTGTTAATGGTGAAGATTTACGCGACGGAGCACGTGCTAGTCAAAGTTAAAGATACACGAAATTCCTCTAGTGATCCTCGCCTTGTTCGTGAGGGCCAGTATTGGTTTCTTTTATTTGTCATGCGAAATGAATTGCACTTAATTAATCTCCAGCCGTATGATTGCCGTTTCATCGTGCAATGCTGTCTAAACTTGAATTTTCAACAAGTGTTGATGCTTCTGTACTTACACGTTAATGTGTGATAATATGAATACTTTATATAGTTGTTGATCATTCGAATCTTCTTTCTTTGTTTTAGAACATATATTTATCTTAATTTATTAAGCGTACACATAGCCAATGTAAATATAATCCGCGACAATGAATATAATTTACTTATGAAATTAATTAGTTTCTAAGTAATGTGTTACCTAATGTGGAAGTGCGACAATTTGAAAAAGAATATTAAGGGGACAATTCACAAATTTCTACGTACGAGCTCCTTTGAGTTGTTCTTTCAAGGAAATTTACCTAGCTATGCGATTATAAGAGCCTAATTACCATTATTAGGAATATTTTCACCTAATTATCTAACATGTCAACATTTTACCTTTTATAGCAATTTAAGCAAAAAAGAAAATACTTTTTATTTAGCCACTTAAAAATTGGTAAAACGGACTACCCCAAAAATATAGGTACCCCTCCCCCCCCCCCCCCCCCCCCCCCCACACGTCTCTCATCACGTTTTGCTACTTTCTTTCCATATTGAAAAATTCGTTTTAAAGTCATCACAATCTCCATCCCTCTGTAGCGATTTTCCATCATCTCTCTAAACCTAACATTGACAGTGTGTTTTGGTTCCTATAAACTTCATTTTATTGTTTAACAGTCCCCATGTTAGAGTTGTTTAACCAAAAAATAAGATTTTCGGTCAAAGCCTACTTTTAGAAGAACTCAGGTTATGATAACCAAGAAATTCCGTACTTTCTCAATTATATGAAAGGAAATAAATGTGATAAGAAATATAGAAGCAATTGGTTGAAAGCAAAAGAAAGTAATTGTATTCCAATAATAATCAGAATACGTCCTTATAAGTGAAATTCTCTTCCCTTATATAGGGGTTTATAAATATAAAGTTTCCTTTCTTTTATGTCTGAATCATTATGAGCATTAATGACATTAAGGAACCATTATAATTGGCAATCGTAACTGTTCATGAAGATTCTGTAACGATTTCAATTCTTCTTCCTCGTTAATTGGAGGCTCGTGAATCTTCCCTTTTTACTGTCTTGATTCACTCCGTCCGAGTCTCTTCATTGAACAATTTAGGCTCGAGCAACTGCGTCCTTCATCTCGTGAGTGATTTGTTCGTACCTCTTGTAGCTCGTGCATTATTTAATTGTAACACTCCAGTTGTCATCTTCTTAGTGATCCATGTATCATGCCTTGTCAGCCACATATAATTCCACATGTAATATTTATTTTCTACTAATACAGATAGTCCCCTCACTTGCCGAATATTCAATAATTGAATATTTGGGAAGTGGTACGTATTTATGGAGGGAATTTTTTGCCGCCGTTTCCCATGTATCATTGTGTCTTCTTCAGAACCAATGCGTCGTATGTCACTTTCATTTAATGCATGTGCCATGTGGCCTTTGTCGATTGGTCTGCGACTCTTCGGCGGTTTTTAGGGCTTTCTTGCGGATGCGTCAGTCACAGAGTGTCTGTTTCATTATGACATTTCCATCATGACTTACTTTACATGACAATTGCTTCTTCTTATAAATACCTCATGTGCCTTTAGTTTCACGAAAACTTTCAATCTACAGTGTTCGTCTTCTTTAATCGTTCTTGTTCTTGTATAACCATGTCTTCATCAAATCCCGATCCTCGCAGAGTAGTAATTGTAGATGAACTTCCCCCTTCAACTGCTCATGTTAGGAGTAGAAGAGGCGGTAGGTTGCGTAGCTTGGGATCTTTATTTGTTCATTGTTTTACTTCTCTACCCAATGTTGTTACCCCTTCTTCTTATAGGACTAGGGCTTCTTCAACCCATAGATCTTCTGGCAGAAATAGGGAATCAAGTGAACCCATTCGAGAACCAACGATTGATGAAATCGTTCCTGCATAATTTTCTTTCTCCAATGATCGTGAATCAATTAGAAACCAAGTTACTTCTATGACTTCCCATGATCGTGTCGATGTCTATCCTTCCCAGATTGCTAATGGTTTGATTTCTCTTGTGCGAAGAAAATGCCACTGGAAATCTGATTTTTCAATTTTAATTCCTGGTCCAAACCAAAGGATAACTTCTTACGAAGCTGATTACTCTTTTGTTTACAGATATCCTTTTACATTAGGTTTCAGACCACCAATTGACCCAACGATCATAGAATTTGTCGTTTCTTTGACGTTTGCTTAGGACAAATTGGTCCCATTGTATGGAGAACTGTTGCATGTTTACGATACCTATCTAATTTGGCCTCCTTACTATTCACTTTCAACACTTGCTTCACCTTTATTCGTCTAAGATGTTTCGTTCAGGGGGTTTACCCTCGTGGCCAGGAGCAAAAGGGTTTTAGTTAGCCCTGAAGATGGAGATCGTGGCTGGTACGCCCGTTTAGTTGCTTCTCCCACAAATGGTTTGGTGGATGAAGAAAACATGCTTTTTCCAGAAAAGTGGAATTTTGCACGTAAGTTTTTTTTCTTTTTCTTTTAAAAAAAGAACTCTCTTCTTTTTTTATGAGGGTAGAAGAAACTTACGATCTCGTAGCTGTTTTTTCCCGTTTTAGCAACCATGGAAGTTTTTGAAGAAATACCAAACTTCTGTGCTCGGATAGAGAAATTGCTATCGGTTGCTCCTATGGAAAGAAGGTCTTGGAAATACCTTTCTCATAGGTTTGGTTGGAAAGTCAAGACTCATTGTCTCTTTCTCTTTAGTCTTCCTCCTTTCTTTAGTATTTACTTGAAAGTTACTAACTTTTTCCTCTGCTAGGGTTTCCCATTCGAGGTGTCAGTGTCGCATCTATTACTTTGTCAAGACTCTCTTTGTCCCTTTCTCGAGAGATGATTTTAAATTCTTCATCAAAGAGAAAAGCGGAGAAAGCTCATGGCTCTGAGGGTGAAGAGGAACAAGAAGAGGGTTCCTTAGTGCGCAAGCCTCGAGCTAGGAAGCGCGTTATTTCAGATGATGAAGCCACTCCTCCTCCAAGTTCAGTTCCTGTGAATGAGCCTGAAAGTGCTACCTTAGTGAGTTTTGATGAATAGATGTATGTTGCCCCTCGTGATAGTGAAGATTTTCATCCTGTTTCTGAAGAAGCGCTCCTTGCCTCTTTTCCAGTATCTGCTCCTATTGGTTCTTAGTTTTCCGTTCCTGTTGCTGCTGTTAATGCTCCTCCCGTGGCTGTTTTCACTTCCTCAACTGTCCCTATTACTACAACTTCTTATGTTGAAGTTGGTTCTTCCAGTAGCAATAGGATGATGAAAAGGTTACCATTGAAGTCCCGAGGATGGTAATCTTTTGAAAAACCTGGTCAAGCCAATGCATGGCTATAACCTCTACTTGGCCCAGTTGAGAAGTCGAAGTTGGAAAGCCACAGTTCCTTGACGTGGATGAATGATATTGTCCATTCATCTTTGAAGGTACAAGTCTTAGCTATTTCCTTTAGTTTCCTCGTGATTTTTTATCTTTATTTGATAATCACTTCTTTCTTTCTTTCTTTTGTAGATCATCTTGATAGGCACAAAGCTTATCAAGAGGATTGTGCACAGTGAGAAGCTAGTCAACGATTATCGTACGGAGGCGGGAAAGTGGAAGGAACAATACGAGGGTCTTCTGTTGGAAAAAGAAGCTTTAGATGAGGAGAAGTGCGCTTAGGAACAACAAGAGTAATGGTGGCATAATTGGAAATTGAAAAGGCTTCTTCCAGTCAAGTTGGCAAGGACAAAGACATCCTTGAGTATTCATTTGCAGAGCAACTATCAAAAGCTACAGAAGAAATTAAGGGTTTGAAAGAACTCCTTAATCAAAAGGAGACCTATGCCGGGGAGCTTGTTCAAACACTCACTCAGGCTCAAGAAGACCTCCGTTTATATTCTGATAAGGTCCAGTTCTTGGAGAGATCACTCGCCCCTTTGAAGGCTTCTTATGCTTCTTTGACTGAAAGAGAAGAGTTAAAGGCTGAAATTGAGCAATGGGAGAAGGATTACGAGGCCCTTGAAGATAAATCAACTCTTGATGTAAGCTGGGCTTTTCTGAACACGCGCCTCGAGACTTTGATGGAGGATAGCTAGTGTTAGAGTTTTGAAGTATGAAATCTTGATCACTTGATTATTCCTTCCATGTGGTCCATTTCCTGAAAAGGAAAATACATACGGGACTCGGAGGTATATTTTTAGATGATGACTGCTTAACCCTTTTTATTTCCATCAGAAAGATTGTAACCCTAGACCGGGAATAATTTTGTATCCCACGTGTCTTTCAGGTCTAATATCATAATTTGGTGTGGGCTAGCTTTTTTCCTATCATCTAAAATTGTTAGTATAATTTTAACTGAACAAAACAAAATCGTAGTTAAGTGATACCTTACCGGGGGTATTTCCCTTGCTTAGAAATAATATTTCTTCAGATGAACAACATTCCAATCCGAAGGTAACACCTTGCCGTCCATGGTTTCTAACTCATAAGCACATTAAAAGCTGAAAGCACATTGAAAGCTGTGTGAATCTCGTACTTGGCTCTCCTATTTCAATTGGGATTAAGGCTTCTGAACCATAAACAAGTGAAAGTTGTGTTTCTCCTATGCTTGTCTTTGTTGTTGTTCGATAAGCCCATAATACTCCTGGTAACACCTCAGGCCAATTACCTTTTGATTGTTCTAATCTTTTCTTTAAATTATTAATAATAATCTTGTTTGTTAACTCAACTTGTCCATTTTACACGGGATGATAAGGTGAGGAAGTTATTCATTTGATTTTCCAACTTTGAAAAAATTCTATGACTTTCGAGCCTATAAACTGTGGGCCATAATCACATATGATTTCTTTTGGCACTCCGAATCGGCATATACCATTCGCCAAATAAAATCCATTACTTCCTTTTCTCGCACCTGTTTGAAAGCTCCTTCGTCTACCCATTTGAAAAAATAATTTGTTAATACTAACAAAAATCGTACATTTCCTTTAGCTTGTGGAAAAGGACCCACTATATCCATTCCCCACTTCATGAATGTCCAGGGGGAAATAACCGTATGTAATAAATTCTGCTGGGCAATGCATATTATTTCCATATCGTTGACATCTATCACACTTTGCTACAAAACTTTCTGCATCTTCCTCCATTTTAAGCCAGTAGTATCATGCTCTAATTAGAGTTTTTACCAAAGAGCTACCTCCTGAATGGTTTCCACAATGCCCCTCAAGTACTTTTTTCATCACATATTCTGTTTGAGCATGTCCAAGACATCTTGCTAAAGGTCCACCAAACATTTTTCCATATAGATTTCCTTGAATTAAACAGTAACGAGTAGCTTTTTGTCGAAGCGATTAAGACTTTTTTTTGCCTTAAGGTACGGTTCCATACTGCAAAAAATTAACAAGCTCGTTAGTTAATTTGCTGCACTTGTTAGTTCCACAACTGATGCAAGATTAGCTAGTGCATCTGCTTCTGCATTTTCTTCCCTGGGTATTTGCATAATTTTTCATGATTGGAATCCCCTTATCGATTCTCGTGCCTTTTCCAAATATTGTTGCATCCGTGCCTCTCTAGCTATGTAAGTCCCCTGCCTCTGGTTGACTACCAGTTGAGAATCAATTTTAATCACGCTTTGCTCTATCTCGTGCCAATTCAACCCTGCAATTACAACACTCTACTTCATTGTTAGTAATAGAGTAACATTTAATTGCTTGTCTTGTACTTTCTCCCGAAGGTGGAATTAAAACAATACCCAAACCATCTCCTTTAATATTTGAGGAGCCATCAGTAAATAAAGTCCACGTACCTGGATTAGATCCGGTGAATATTTGTAATTCTTTTTCTACTTCAGAAACTATTTTTGTGCTAAAATCTGCTAAAACTTGCAATTTTATTGCAGTTCTAGGTTGGTACATAATCATACTCACTGAGGTCTATTGACCACTTGGCTAATCTACCTGACAATTTTTGTTTATGCAAAATATTCCTTAAATGATATGCAATTATTACGGAAAGAGGGTGACATTGAAAGTAAGGTCTCAACTTTCTAGATGCCATAACTAATGTTAAATCAAGTTTTTCTAAATGAGGATATCTAGTCTCAGCATCCAACAAAGATTTACTGGCATAATAAATTGGAGATTGTTTACCTTTGTCTTCTCGCATCAAACTGCACTTACAACCATTTATGAAACTGCGAGGCAAACAAACAACCTCTCACCATCTTTTGGTTTAGCCAGCAAAAGAGGATTTGACAAGTATGCCTTGTACGTGTTTATTACTTAAAATTTTGTCTCTTTAATGACTCCTTCTGCGAATGTATTTAACATTATCTCCCCCTTCGTAATAACAGTTGAATTATCGAATCCAAATAAGGAACGTGCATTTATCTAGTCACCAATTTGCATTTCGTTCACCACTCGCAATAAGGTAATATTCACGGAGCTACCTAGATCAATCAAAACTCATTTTACATTAGTATCATGTATAAGTAAAGATATTACCAGTGCATCATTGTGAGGATCATCAAGCCATCCACACCTGCATCATCAGATGTTATGTTATCTTCTTCCAAGGTTTGACGAACTTGTTTTCCTTGAGTTACTGTGAATTTTGCCGTCTTTTTCGAAGTTGTGTACGTTACACCGTTGACTTCTTCTCCCTACTTATCACGTTCACTGTTCTCTTTGGAGATGGAGGTTTTGGAGGTTCTTGTCTATTTTTCATGTAAGGATGTTACCTTTCTCGTTGAACAAGTCTGTCAAGTATCCCTTTTTCAACAAATGTTCTACCTCACCTTGTAACAGTATGCAATGTGATGTTTTATGACCGCGGTCATTATGAAACTCACACCAAAAATCTGGATTTCTTCTATTTGGGTTTGATCTCATTTCCTTTGGCCATCACACCTTATCTCCCATACTCCTTAAAACAACTACCAATTCAGAAGTACTGATAATGAAACTATAGTCTCCAATCCTTGCATTTGCATTGGTATCCCTATCACGCACACCTCGATCTTTTCTGAACCTGAATCTCTATTCGTTAATCTATGGTCAAATCGTACATTTTATGGCTTGGAACGTACGTCAAGCCCTGAGGGTCCCATATAAGGCTCATACCTATTTTTACCGGACCTCTTTTCAGATTCCGATCGCCTCGATTCTCTCTTCTCATCAACCTTTGATTGAGCAACGATGTCTTCTTTAATCCGCAGTGTGGTACTATACCTGTTGTATACATCATTCCATGTTGTGGCGTGGAATTCTTGTAAGCTTTCTTTGGGCCTTTTCGTGGCTTCTGAACTTTCTTCGTTTAGATTAGTTGCGAATGCCATGGATGCCCAGTTATTAGGTACTCTTTGTAGCATCATCCTTTCACGCTGGAATCTATCTACAAATTCTCTGAGCAATTCTGTATCTTCTTGCTTCACTTTAAAGATATCTTCCATTCTTTTTTTAACTTTTTGAGCTCTCGGGTGTGCTTTTATAAATAAATCTGCAAGCTCAGCAAAAGAGTCAATAGATTTTTCAGGTAAAAGAGAATACCATGTTAACGCCCCTTTCGTGAGTGTTTCTCCAAACTTTTTGACCAACACTGATTCAATTTCCTGCTTGGTTAAATCATTGCCTTTTACTCCTGTGATGAACACAGTGACATGGTCGTGTAGATAAGTTGTTTCATCATATTTTGGGATGTCAGGCATTTTGAACTTCTTCGAAATGGGAAATGGAGTCGCACTTGGTTTCCAAAGTTGTTGCGAATATTTGTTGATATCCACTCCCTTAATCACATGTGGTACGCCAGGTATTTGCTCGATGCGATCGTTTTGTTCTTTCACTTGTTTCTGCAAAGTTAGTAGTAAAGTTTGTAAATCAAAATTATTTGGTGTACCTGGTCTCCCATCACGTGACTCATTGAGAGTTCCCCCACTTCCTGAATTAGCAAGCCCTGAGCGTGGAATTTCCACAGTTGTAGTATTATTTGGGAGATGAGTTGGTGGTCCTGTTGACAGTCCCCTCACGAAAGTTTGGAGAGAATTATTCACATGTTTAGCAGTCAATACTTTTACACATCTTGCTCAACGGTTTGCTCATCTCCATGTTGTTCATTCGTGTGTGTATCAGATCTTTCAGGTGATCCTTCTCGAGAAGTACGTAGAGATCCCTGAGGTGATGGAACTGAAGTTCCTTCTACCTGTTGGTTGTTTTCATTGACAGCTGACATGATTTGGTAGTGAGAGAGAAGGATTTGGAAAGTAAGAAGATTATCATATTCCCGGTAACGGAACCAATTTGTTAACCAAAAAATAAGATTCTCGGTCAAAGCCTATTTTTAGAAGAACTCGGGTTACTTATAACCAATAAATTTCATACTTTATCAATTATATGAAAGGAAATAAACGTGACAAAAAATATAGAAGTAATTGATTTAAAGAAACAGAAAGTAATTGTATTCCAATAATAATCAAAACGTGCCCTTACAAGAAAAATTCTCTTCCCTTATATGGGGGTTTAAAAATATAATGTTTCTTATGTCTAAATCATTATGAGCATTAATGACATTAATGAACCGTTATAATTATCAATCGTAACTGTTCATGAAGATTCTGCAATGATTCCGATTCTTCTTCCTCATTAATTGGAGGTTCGTGAATCTTCCTTTTTACTGTCTTGATTCACTCCGTCTGAGTCTCTTCATTGAACAATTTAGGCTCGAGCAACTGCGTCTTTTCATCTCGTGAGTGATTTGTTCGTACCTCTTGTTGCTCGTGTATCTTTTAATTGTAACACTGCAATTGTCATCTTCTTATTGATCCACGTATCATGCCCTATCAACCACATTTAATTTTACGTGTAATATTTATTTTCTACTGATACAAGGGTAACAATGTCTAAAGCATGCTTTACAGAAGAGGAACCCAAATAAAGTCTAAAACCCGACATACAACACATGTTGCTATAGAGAGAAAAAAATCGCTTTCCACAAACCCCACTATTGGTTTTGGACCAAAAAGTAAAAGTTAAAAAGATATACAAAGTCCTCTAGTGACGCCTACCTTGTTTGTGAGGTGATTTCTTTTAGTTGTCATGTGAAAGGAATTGCACTCTATTAATCTCGAGCATGTTCCAATGTAACATGCAAGCATATGATTGTCGTTTCATTGTTATGTGCAGTGACGAATCCAAAAAATTTATTTAGGGTGTTCAAATTTGAAATAAGTAAAAAAAACAATTCGATAAAAAATGTTCAATATATGTTACATACCATTAAAATCTAATACTTTACCTATATATATAATGTAATATTTCAACGAAAAGGGGCCAGTTGAACCCCCTTACGGCTATGTACCTTCGCCTTGGTTATGAGTTTGTCTTAATTCTCTGATCATATATAATTTTTCTATTTTTCGAAGGAAGGACAATATCTTTATCATAATTGATTTTTTTTCCTAGATGAAAATTATATTTGACTAGTCCTTTTTTTGGAGGAAAAGGTTTTGGACTTGTGTAATTAAAGATTCTTTCTTCTCACTTGGTAGCATCCACAATGTAGTCATAAGTGACTGGAGAGGCTTGTTTAGAAGAATAGTTTTTTAGATAAGTATTTCCTGCCAATTGTGTGTACCTCTTTTGTGAGGTTGTCATCTCTGCCTATACATGTAGGTCAATTGATCGAACTACGTCAAATATTTGTATCTCTTTGATATTTTTTTTTATTATCTAATTTATTATCGTTAAAAGTATGTATTGATAACTTAAGCATGACACCTAATTATTTCGATACTAACAAAATCGTGCCAAGCACTATGAATGTCCAAACTTAAGTTTCAACAATGTGATAGATGATTCTGTGCTCACACATGAGTCTTTATATATAGTTGTTGATTTACAGTGCTTGGTAAGAAACAATATGTTGTCTTTGCAATCCTATATTATTAGGTTTCATTTCCATCAATCAATGAATTTGATTGAGTTCAAATAATATGATTTTACCTATGAATGAATCACCTTCTAATTGGGGTGTTACCTAATGTGGTGGGACAATTTGAAAAAGAGTATTAAGGAGACAGTTTAAAAATTTCCGAGACAAAGCTGGAACGAGATTCACGAGGTGATAACTTCATTCCTTGCAATAATTTTTTTTAGAGAAAAGTTAGAATATCAAGACATATTTATTTTCTACGTGCTTCTTTGAGCCATTTTTCTAACCTCCAATTTATAAGCTCCTTCCTTAATTTTTAAAGTTTATGTTTTCTGAAAATATTAGTTTTAAACATAAAATGTCACTTTTGAAGAGAAATTATACTCCCCTATACGAACAAACATTTTAAAAAAAAGTGACGAAAATTATTCAAATCCTATATGTGTGGTGTTAGTATGCTATTCACTCAAGAAGTCTGTACAACTTGAAAATGTCAGAAAGAAGAGATTAATTAGTGATCAGATTTTGAGAAATACATTCTAATGATTTTTTTTTTTTTAAAATCTTCCAATAACAGTTTTGTCCAACCATTATCCAACAAACATATCGGACATAGTCTTGAATATATGGTTAAAAGCGTGAATAACATGGTAGAATAAGTGACACGCCGTTAGTATTATATATGGTCAAATCTGACCAAAATATTTAAATGGCTGTTGGGAACTCATTAAGGAAGGATGCGAAAACCTCGCGAAGTATCTAAACGCATGATCGTTTATATATGTTAATATTATGATGTTTACATTATATTATATTAATTTATTATCGCAATGATCCTTTATATATATTTACATTCTTGTGTTTACATCAAATCATACTAATTTATCATATATATATATATATATATATATATATATATATACATATATATATATATATTGATTGTTTGCAACAAATTATATGTGATACAAAAATAAATTGCAATTACAATATAAATATGAAGAAACATAATTTATTGATAAAATGATGTGGGTAATATTCTGTTTGTTCCTTTGATTCTTCTCTCCTGATTATCTCCGTGATTCGAGGGCTGAAGCAACGTGTTTCTCGAACGTAGGATGATGCGGGTTTTCATGGATTTATTTGATCCATGAAGTATATTGTGGATCTTCTTGAATTATTTGATTATCAAGAATTATCCAGCCACTTCTTGATCTCTTTGTGAATATCCCGTGAGTTTATGAGATTCTCGAGATGATCTCCATTTTTTTGAGATCCTTCTTCAAGGGAATATGTATCCCTTATTATAGGTGTGAGTTAGAGTTTATGGTAGAGTAACCTCCAAGAAACCCTAATAGACTCCTAGGATTTCAAGAGTCCTGTAGTATCTTTAATTTAGGTTGGCTTGATCCCTTAAAATTTTAATGTCTATATATATATATATATATATATATATATGATAAATTTCATAACTGATAATATAACTATGTCTTTTTCTTACCTAAGTCACATAATTTCATTTTTTAACTCCAAGATCACAAAACTTTTACCGCAATAAAAAGTCACAATGCCCGGAAACCCCAACCTTCTATTGAAGCGGGAAATACCAAAATTCGATCCTCCTATTTGTGGCTTTGTCCCTTAAGTTCAAATACCAAATTACCAATCACTTACACAATTAAGAATGAAGCTATCCGGGACAGAATGAGAGTAGCCTCCGCAGAGGACAAGATGCGTGAGTCGAGGATAATATAGTTCGGACATGTTACGAAAAGAAGCATTGATGCTCCTGTCATGAGGTGTGAGAGGTTGGTGTTTACCTTGAAAATGGTAATTACAATTATATTTGATTATGTGGTTTTAAAAATATGTGATTTATTTTAACATTAGTTGTTAGGCAATAGATGCTAAGTGTAAGTTGGAAAAATGAGATAGTAGTTAAGGGCTGTGGTTATGCAAACCAAACAGTCTTGAGGCGAGGCCCCGAGATGGCTGAAACTGGGCCTCGGAGTTGAGCTAATATGCTTGATCGGGGATGATCGATGAAGGATTAACAGCTGAACGAGCCTCGAGGATAGCCTCTTTATGATCAATAATGGGCAATAAATGAAGAACACAAAATGAAACGCAATAAATGTAAGCAATAAATCAAAGGAACAATAGTAGAGTATGTTTAAGTTAGAGAGCAGAGAATGTTCTTGTTCTTGTATTGAATATCACGTGTGTTACAAAATGACAAAGGTCCTCTTTATATAAGAGAGGGGAATCCCAATATAGTACATGTGTAATTATTACAAGGATATGCAGCTGGTACTAAGGTTGTATTGTGGGCTGGGCCTAGCCCGGGATCGGCCCAGGCCAGCGAGCCTACGTGGGCTTTTGGGCTAAACGGGCCGGCCCGTGGCGGTTCGAGCCTAGGAGCCCATATGGGTTGGGCCTCTACATATGAATCATGAGCCCGGGACCGGCTGGCG
Organism: Nicotiana undulata; assembly: GCA_005239495.1. Classification (NCBI taxonomy): domain Eukaryota; kingdom Viridiplantae; phylum Streptophyta; class Magnoliopsida; order Solanales; family Solanaceae; genus Nicotiana; species Nicotiana undulata. The sequence continues at coordinate 156,523 of ML242346.1, forward strand.
AGCCTGGGGTGGTTCAACCGGGCCTAACGGGCCCAACGACTATTTATTTTTTTAAAAAATTATTTAAAAATTGGCCGACGGTTAGAAGATTAAAAACTAGCCGTTGGCCTACCAATTTAGCCGTTTGGCTTTTAAAAAATAGCCAAATGGCCCCCAAACTTTGTTTTAACCTCAAACTTTTTATAATTACACTTTTTCCCTATTCTCAACTATAAATACCCCCTCATTCTTTCATTTTTACTCACAAAATCATCAATCTCTCTCTAAATTTCTTCTCTAATTGCTTACTTTATTATTGCAATTGGTGAAAATTTGTGAAGTTGGTGAATTGAAGTAATCAAGTCTTCAACATTATACAATTTTCAAGAAGTTGTTCGTCAATTCGGTAAACTCGTTTCAACTCTTAAGTTTTAATATTATAGTTTTGTTTGTTTTAGTTTGTATAATTATAATTAATATGAATATTTCTTTGAAAACAATATTTGGTGGTAAGGAAAAATCTAAAATTGGTAAATCTAGTAGCCAAGCTACTACTCCTGGGCCCTGCCCCGGCTCCCCAACCCAGACCTGTTACCCGTCCTCCTCCACATGTTATTCTTGATAGTGATAACCTTTATTTTTAATTTACCGATAGTCAATTTTACCATGATATTACACCAGGTCAACAATTAAATAATGAATATATGAATGCTCTTTATGGTAATCCAACTATCGATGAAAATGATGATTAGATGAAACGCAATCGGATTTAGATGATACACCTACTAGTCCTGATGTTAACCAAACTGATAATAATGTAAATGATGCCCCGCCTGACCCTCCTGTAGTAACCCCTACTTTTAATAGACAACCTTCTGGACGGTGCGAAACATCTCTTGTTTGGCTCTTTTTTACTCAACTAAGAGATCAAAATAAGTCTAAGTGTAAAACTTGTGGGACTTTGATGGCTCATAAATTTACTGGAGAACGTAGCGGTACGGGTAGTTTGACTAGACACATAAAGAAACACCCTAAAGATAAAGCTAGATGGCTTCAAATGAAATCTAGGCAAGAGGGGACAAGTGTAGGTACTCAGGTTAACCCTAGTACCAGGTCAAATCTAGTTCAACCGGAAATTAACACTGTTACCGGTGGCATTTATATTACGATCCAAATAAAGATCGTGAAGAATTGGCAAAAATGGTTACTGTTATGTGCTTACTCTATAGTTTTACCTATAACCCTCACTTTGTGCATTATATTAGAAGAGTTTTTAATCCTACTTATAAAGGATGGCCTCGCACAATCGTGAAGGCTGATATTTATAAATATAAACATGAATATGAAATTTGTTAGAGATAATATGTAGATTAATATGTAACTTGTATTTTGGCACATCTTGATTAGTTTTTCCCCTTTTAATGGTGGTATTAGCACCTTGTTGTGCTCATTCCATTATGGGAGGAAGACTAAGAAAGATATTGTATTTTTTTAAGTCGTATTAATAAAAATTATAAGGCATTTTCTTGAATATTTGTTTACATTTTTTGTGTGTTTAAACTTGAATTACAAGATTTATGCACACTTATATAATATAATTTACAATAAATTGCCTTAGATAATATAATATAATTACATTAAAAAAAAATTAAATTGCCAACGGCTATAATTTCAAAAACTAGCCGTTTGGATTTTAAAAAAAAATAGCCGTTTGGCCCCCAAACTTTTTTTAACCCCAAACTTTTTATAATTATACTTTTTCCCTATTCTCAATAATAAAACCCCCCTCATTCTTTCATTTTTACTCACAAAATCATCAATCTCTCTCAATCACAAACTCAAATTGAAGTCTTCAAGTCTTCAGTCATCTCTCATTTCTCAAACTCAAATTCTCAATTCAAGTTAAATCATGCCCGGTGATTCTAGAGTTATCCCATTTGTTCGAGAACACTATAATGTGGTAGAAGAAAATGAAGAATCTTGCACGGTAACGTGCAAGTACTGTGGTCGAGTATTCACTTGGCGTACAAAGTTGGAGGGCGCGGGCCCTTTAAGGAGGCATACAATAAAGTATTGTTAAGCGCGTTCTCAAGACATTCGTATTTAAGATTTTAAGTTTATTTCAAACAATTTGTGTTATTTTAAAATTATTAGACGTATTATGCTTAATGTTGTAGTTTGTTAGATTAATTTGAAGTATTATTAATTTATTATGCAATGGTAAGTGCAAGTTTGAATATCTCTTTACTACTTTTTTGTTTTTAAATTTGAATTACAAGATTTAAGTCACAAGATTTACAAGAAATTGCCTTAGATAATTTTTTTTTAAAAATAGCCCGGAACACATAGGCTCGTTTAGGCCCGTGGGACTGACCCATTTAGCACGGGCCCATATGGGCTTAGGCCCACAGCGGGCCGGTTCCACCCATCAGGACCGTTTGGCCCGAGACCGCTTGAGCCCGGCCAGTCTGAGCCCGGGCCCGTTTGGCCCATTTAGCCAAAGCCCGACCCACATTACAGCCTTAGCTGGTACAACTATTTAATGTCTCGATACGGACTTGTACTATTCTTGCAGACTTGGTCAGCTCTGACCACGTGCCTTTGGGAATTTTCGCTTTTCATCGATGGCTATCAATTCATACTGCCCCGAGGTCGACTGTGAAGAATCCTCGATGTGCTCCCTTGATGCCAAACCTCGGAACGTGCTCCGAGCTCTCTGAAGACGGGCTATGAAATTCCATAATGGTCATAAAATCAGACTCTCTGATTTTAGCCGTATACAGATAGTCCCCGCGTTTCTTAGAATGAAATGATAAGAAACAGTCTTGAATTCTTGCCTCTTCGATATCCCCATCATCACGTCAGCCTCGTCAGAACATTAAATGACGTGACATAAAGGTTGCGCTGAGGTCGCTGTCAGCACAATTCTCGAGAAGCCCATGCACCGTTATCGATTCGACCTTTCCACTTCTCAAACATGCCCAAACGGCTTCTATAAATACTTCATTTGTTTTCCTTTCACACTTTTTACAACATCTTCAAATCTTCAAAACTTAGCTAACAGTTTTCTGCCTTCCATCTTCTTTCTGTGCTTGATTCTTCATCTCCCTTATTTGAAACACGGTTTCAATCATGGAAAAAACCTCCAAAATGGTACCTCAAAAGGAGGGAGCCACTTTCTCATCACTCCCATATAAGGGAAAATCGAGAACTCCCCTAGTATCGAGCAATGCATTCCCGGTACCTTTGACACTATCTCCGATTTTACCATCGAGAAACCCCCTTCTACACCGGGCTGATGCGAGCCCATGTCTCGGTACATCAGTGTGGTGATCGATACAAAGAAAGTAAAGATAGACTGCCGCTGGGGGGAGTGCAAGTAGAAATCCCCAAAGCTGAGGAAAACATAGTCACACATAAAGCTGGCTTCCTCAGCGTGTACACTTATCCTTTTACTCTTGGCCCCGTAGATTCTTCTTCTTCGATAGATCCGGTGATTCTCGACTTCTATCGTCAATACCGGGTGACACTCGATAATATTTATCCCTCTTTATGGAGGATTTTATACATGATTCGATACCTCTCCAACATGGTCGAGGGAATGACTTTCACCCTCGGCCACCTGGTCAGGTGGTATAGCCCTCGTCTCTACCGAGGGGGTTTAATCAAGCTACACCGTCGATCTGCCAAGGCATTCTTCGTCTGCATCGACGAGGACAAAGACCGGGGATGGATGAGCCGGTTTGTCAGAGTCATAACCTCGGACATCATCCCTGCTGATAGGATGCCATTCCCTAAGGAATAGAACATGAAGCGCAAGTATCCCCATATTGAGTATGTTTTATCAACTCTCTTTCTTCTTCTAATTTGACCTTCTTCTTTTTGATTGATTTTCCTCTGATTGTGCAACCACCATTTGGTTCCCCATTGCGGTCCAGGACCTCCCGGTATGGATTAAACGCTTAGAGTCCGCTTTTCCATATGGCAAGCGCGTTTGGCGCGATTTGTCCAAAACGCGGTGGCAGGCCTTGAACCACGGTAAGCCCTTATTGCTGTTGTTACCAAATTTCTTATGAGTAATCTTTATGGCAGAATGCTGATATATCGTGTTTGTGCAGGTCTCAGGGAGGCCGTTTCAATGAGACCGCCTGCTCCTGGCAAAGAAGAGGCCTCGAAACCCAACAAGGGTAAGAAGAGGAAGAAGGAGATGTCGATCGAGTCTCCAAAATCAAAGAAACCCAAGGTCCGAAAGCCTAAGACCGATGCCACGGTCTTGACTTTTACTGTCGCAGCAAGTATTCGTACCGAAGACAAAGATGATGATGACTGTTGCCCTTTGGTACAAAGGGTAAGACGAAGCGTTGACGCTTTGAATAATGCTGGGCAGAAGGCTGCTGAGTCGTAGGTGGCCAATGTGGACCTACCTCGCGCTGAATGCACTCTTGAAGAGGGTTCGGGTGCATTCCCCGAGCCAATCGGCAGACATGATACGACTAGTGCCAATGATTGCCCGGTTGGAGGAGCCGGTTTTGAGATTCTTCAAGGGCAAGGGGAGGCCCCGATAGAAATTGATGCAGTAGGAGGCTTCGAATCGGGACCTTCATTTTCTCCAGGGGAGATAAGGGATGCCCAGAACAGGGGAGCTGCCGATGTGGGGGACTTCCAGGGAGAGGATGACGCGTTCGGAGACTACTTCATTGTTCTCGAGGAGGACGTCGATCTTGATGCCCTCGTCGCTCTCGAGGAGGCTGAAAAGCTTCAAAAGCAGGTGGCATTCTTGACATATCACTCGTGATTTAAGTTTTTATTCTTGTTTTTTTTAACTTTCCCCCTCCGTGCTGTAGGTCAAGAAGTTGTATGGCCAAGCCTTCTCTAAGTTGCAAGACGAGCTGACTCGCCGTGAGGAGGAGCTCGATAAGCTCACATTAGAGCTGAACGAGTTGAAGACTTCCTCTGCCCGAAGGGAAGAGGAGTTGAATGAGCTTCGGGCGAGTCTAGAGGGAGTGCACCAGGAGCGGACCAGTTTCGCTGAGCAGGTAACACGACATTCATGTGTTCACCTTCTTATCCCCATAACTTGGTGATTAGTATCGTGATTTGTCTTTGCAGATTGAGCAAAAGAATGCCCTAGTGGGGCAACTTCAGGAGGATGTCGCAGCCAAGGATGCTGAGATTCTCGAGATGAAGCGGCAGAATGATGTCGTGGCCTCGGAGAGAGACATTTTACGGGGAGAGTTAGCCTCGACCCAGGGTCTTCTTTGAGGCGCTCAGGAGGAGGCTGCTGCACTATCCGCGGCCAAGTCTGAGGCCGACGAATTCGTGTCCTCATACAAAAGAGATGCTGCCAGAGCTAATGATCGGGCCAGAGAGATATCTGAAGAGGCCGAGCTCAAATTGACTCGGGCCATTGCTCACGCTCGTTTGCAGGATAGGAGGCAAGCCTTCGAGGAAGTGAATGCCAAAGGTGTCGATCTCTAAGCCGAGATCAAGGAAGCCAGGGCCTTGGAGAAAGAATCAGCAACTTCAACTTCTTCGGATGAGGGCTATGGAAGAGATTCGGGCAGCAGCGAAGGCGAAGCGTAGACTTGCTTGCTGTTTTTTGTTTTTTCTTTCTTTTGTGCATGGTCTCCTCGGGGAAGTTTTTAAAAAAATACCTTTGTAAATATATTTTTTGGAATGCAAAAGATCTCTTTGCTTTATATCTTCAACTTGCCCTGCAATGTCTATGCAAAAGTTAATCTTCCATTTTGAGCTTAGTTCCTTTGAGCCAGGACTTAGAGTAACAGGATTACTCTATATCGGGCTGCTCTGGTTTCAGTTATATGCTTTCCCGGGGTCGGGTTGATAAGGGGTCGATTTAACCCTCTGATTCTTTGATCCCCGCATGATAGCACCGTTCTCGTGATGCGACCGTGAAATGATCGGGGTGGCCCCCCCGGTACACTTCCCAAGATGTCATAACAGCCCTGTCAGAGTTGATTGGCCATCAGAGCAAATGAAAAGTCACCGCTTTTCTTATATATATGCTTCCTCTTCATTGAGGGCTTTGCTGTTTGCAAAGCTAAGTTTCCTCGTTAGAGTTCTTTTCTTCACTCAGCTCTTCTGTCATTTTAGTTCAAAGCCTTTGCCCGAGATTTCATCCTTTTTTTTCTTGTTGCGAATAGTCATGGCTGCTGTGCCCAAATCTGTTAACCAGGAAGGGGAAGGTTCTACCTCCTCTTATCGCCCAGTCGGTGGTACACCGCCGGCGCTTGGTGATTTAACCTCGAGTTGTTTCGTCTCAAAGAGGGATTTTACTCTGGAGATAACTCTCGATGTTCCAGGACATCGAGAGCATGCATCGAGGTTTATTCTATCAATAGAAGAGGGGAACCTCGAGGCTGTGAGAAGAGACTGTGGATGTGGAGAAGAGGTGGTGCTGCAAGTACTCTCTTGGGAAGAGGGTATCATGGCTCATGTAGAGGGGTTCTTGAATGTATATACGTACCCCTTTACACTAGGTTCTCTCGATCGAGTCGTGCTCGAGTTTTTCCAAAAGTATCGTGTTACCTTGGCTCAGGTTCACCCGTCGTTCTGGTGAATTGTGATGATGATAAGGTTCTTTGCTGAGAAAGCTAAGCTCGAGTTCACCCTCAGCAACCTTATGAGGCTGTATTGGCCTCTACATTATTGAGGTCTGATCACTCTACGACGTCGATCCACCAGGACCTTTATTGCTAGTGATGATGACGATGGGGACCGAGGGTGGATGAGTCGGTGTATTCGTGAGAGGACTGCTGATATTATTCCCACGGAGTTCCAGCCGTTTCCTGAGAAATGGAATCGTACACGTAAGTGATATGCTGTACTTTGTCATTTTTTGTCTTTGTTGGAGTTTGACTCTTGTAACAATGTTTTCTTTATTTCTCCGTAGCGATCTCGTGGTTTCCATATGAGGTCCCCGATCTGGCGTATTGGACTCGGAAGCTGGCAGCTTGCTCGACTTACGATGATCGTAAGTGGCGAGACCTGTCAAAGGGTAGATGGGAGGCAAAACACCATGGTAAATGCCGTGTGATTCCTTTCTTGAGTAACATTTCCCTTTGTGTTTACTAAATTCTTTGTTGCAGGCATTGGGGAATTTTCCGAGATGAGACTATGCCCTCTTGGAGAAGAGGAGGTATCGTTGGCTTCGAGGCCGAGAAGAGATAATAAATGGAAGGGATCCTTGGGAGAAGAGGATACTCATAGTGAGGCGGGGCTTTACCGGAGGCATAAAGAAGACACTGCCATCGGGGAATACTTTATATTCATTGGCCGGTATACGAGCGGTGGTGCGACCAGAGGAGATAGCACCACGCCGGAGGCCAGGACCGAGAAGTCTACTGAGGCAGTTGAGCCTGCTAGACCTGGGGTTTCTATCCTCGGGGGGAATGTTCCTCGAGAAGGAAGGAGTGAAGGTCCTTCGACATCATCTTTTTCTGCCATCGATGGTACTTCGAGGGATATCCAGGGCCAGGAGCCACTTGGATCAAATAGGGTTTTGAGTGATCGCTTCCCCATTCAGAGGGATTCGACTGGGGACGATGAGGCCAGGCCAGCTGATGCGCACTCGGCCTTTGAGGAGGCTCAACGACTCTATTATGTTGTAAGCTTTGGTAACCTTTTGGCTTTTTAGCTTCGCATTTTTGTTCTTCTAACTGGACCTTCTTTCCCATAGGACTTCGATAAACTCAAGTCCGAGTTGCGAAAAGCCTTGGACGAGGAGAAATCCCTCAGGCTTCTCTGTGATAAGAGAGCAAGAGAGATGATACACCTTTGATATGAGATGGATCGAAGCTAGAATTACAAAGGCCGCCTCGAGAGACTGGTAATCTTTATTTTTGAGGGTACACAAGCTTCCTTCTCCATCTTTAAACAACTAACTCTTTGGTATTGCAGTTGAAGGAAGAGTCTGAGGCGCTGGAACGCCTTTGGGGCAAATTTGGTCAGGCCAATTATGAGTGCAATGAGCTAAGGGCTCAGATAGATTCCCATGTTGCGGCCAAGAAGAATGCTTTGGCCAAGGCTTCTGCCCTCGAGGTGCAACTCCGGAATGCTCGTGAAAATAGCTTGGTCCAGACGAGCAGGATTGTAAGGCTCGGGTCTGATCTTTTAAAGATGAAGGCCAAGGTCGTGGATGCCCGGGCTGAAGCTGAAGAGGTTCGAGCTAAGACTGATAAGAAAGTGGTCGTCTATTTAAAAGATGCCGCCGATACTCGGGCTGAGTTGATGGGGGCTTCCGATCGGGAGAGCAGAAGAAATGAATACGCCTGATGCAGATACCGGAGGGAAACCCTCGAGGAGATCCACGCTAGGGGCTTCGATCACTCGGAAGAGATAGAGCAGGCCAAGGCGGATGAATACGACACCAAGTTCCTTGTATCCGATGCCGAAGATAATGAGAAAGAGGCCGACGGAGCCTAGTTCCCAGGGGAATGTAGACTAGGCTTTTTATTTCCGATTCTATGTATAGGTCTCTTAAAGAGCATTGTAAATGAAGCCTTGTATTTTTTCACATATATAAAAAGAAACCTTTCAGTTTTCCCTTTCTATAAGTTTCACTTTCTTGTGCCTTTCTTTCAGCTTTATATCTTGATGCTTGTCAATAATTGGTCTGATGAGTAGGACTTCGGAGTGGAGCCTTTGGGGTTTGATGCTCGATGAGCAATAGTTGATAGTTAACCGCTTAGGGTTCAGCCCTCAAGTCAAATTCTGACTTAGGCTCGTCGACCTTAGGTTTTTAAATCGGCCCAGAGGCTGTTCAAGCTGGCCCTTAGGCTCTTACACGTTGGACCTTAGGCTTTTTTAGATCGGCCCTAAGGCTCTTTAGGCTGGCGCTTAGGCTCTTACACGTTGGCCTTGAGGCTTGTTTTAGATCGGCCCTGAGGCTCTTTAGGCTGACGCTTAGGCTCTTACGCATTGGGTTGGTATGACCTCTAATATTGCTATATTTTTCCCTTGTTAAAGACTTTTGAAGTTTTTGTGTTCGTCTGACTCTTCGATGGCTCGATAAGAACCTTCATTATTAGCCGATATGTGACGATATATGAGCACCTCGGGAGGTTCGCTCGGAGGCTGATTGTTTCGAAGCCTTTTCATTATTTGGAGCTGATATGATCGAAACTCTTTTGCTTATGTCGAGGGTAGCCTGATTAATCGGTTCTTTTCGAAGTAATTTCGAAGTATTTGAAGTCTTGTGATTTTATGGCGACGATCGGACGTCTCCGAGTCGCGTTAGTTTGGTCGGAGCCTTATGACCGCAGTCACTGTGGTTTGGTCGTAGCCTTTTCGTCCGCGAGTGAGATAGTCTCGGCGTCTATATCGAGGGTATGCTTTTTAAGGGGTCTTAAAAGTTTGAATATATAGCCTTGTCTTTAATATCGAGATTATGCCTTTTTAAGGTCTTAGAAATTAGACATTCCTTGCTTGAGGTCTTACAAGTTTGGACATGCCTTGCCTGAGGTCTTACAGATTTGGTCATGCCTTACTTGAGGTCTTACAGTTTTGATATTGCCTCGTGGAGGGCTTACATGTTTTATGTTGCCTTGTTGAGGGCTTACAAATTTGATGTTGCCTCATGAACGGCTTACGTTGTTTGATGTTGCCTCATGGAGGGATTTCGGGCTCGAAGTTGCCCGATCGGGGTCTTATGACTTCGAGCATTCGGAGGCTCGATGAGCTGACTGTGGATAGCAGTCCCCGGGTGCTCGGGAGTGCTTGAGGATTTCTGGCCTTTGAGCCGCTTCTTGCGAAAATAACAAAGTTTTTTGAGAACGCAAAGCTTTTGGTGATAAAAAATACTCTTCTGATTACTTGGTACAAATATACATGTTTTCGCCGTCAAGGGTTCGTTTATTCTATGCGGACACGGTTCATTTGACCGTTTGGCCCGATACATCATTCTCCTATCGAGACCCTCTTTGGCTCATTTCGATTTCTTCAAGGAGGTGATCTCGCGGGGGGATGCCCTCTAGTATTCAAGGTTGATTGAAAAGAAGCCTTGAATACTTGTTGAGTCCCCCTTAGGTAGCATACAGGTGTTGCCTCATTAAAAACCTCGTCGGTAAAACCCATTTGGGATAAAATCCGATCTGAGGGAAAAAGAGAGCAACACATGCTTTAAAACCTAAGGTCTTCGAGCTGGAAGGGGCTCCTTTCAATGAAACACCTTCACATAAGTTAGTGTAAAACGTAAATGAAAGAGAGGGGGAATTTTACCTTAAATGTGGTGGCGTTCAAGCCTCAATATACTTTAACTGTTCGTTTCGAGGATGCGGCACGGTCCTTTATTAGTTCATTCGGATGCAGCCGGGAATGTAGTTTGTGATCGCTACTTGGATGTTTTCTTGTCCTTTGGCTCCTTCGATGCAGAAGGTGTTGATGGTGGTGCCACATCGTGCACCGCGAACATCACTCTTGCTGCATGTAACTCCGTGTATACCATTTTTTTTCGTTCTTTGTTGGAAACTTCATCATTTGAGAAGGGTTGACGGTACTGCCCTCATGCATTGTATCCATGGCCTTCCGAGTAAGGCATTGTATCTCATGTCACCTTCGATGACATGAAACTTGCTATCTTGGATCGTGCCGGCCACGTTGATCGGGAGGATGATCTCCCCTTTCGTTGTTTCTCTCCCCATGTTGAATCCATTGAGGACTCGAGAGGCAGGTAAAATCTGGTCGAGCAGTCCGAACTTCTCCACCACCCTCGACTTGATTATGTTGGCCGAGCTACCTGGATCCACGAGCACACGTTTAATTTGAAATTTATTCAAAAGAAAATAAATTACCAATGCGTCGTTATGAGGATGAGACAGGGTCTCGACGTCTTCTTCGCTGAATGTGAGAGCGTCCTTGGCTATGTAACTTCGAGTTTGCTTTTCCCCGGTGATGGATATTTTTGTTTGTCTGACAACGGGTTCCTGCGGGACGTCGATTCCTCCAACGATCATGTGTATGACGTGTTGTGGTTCTTTTGTTTCATTTTTCCTGTTCGCCTCTCTTTCCCGAAATTGATTTTTAGCTCGATCAATGAGGAACTCTCGGAGATGCCCTTTGCTGATTAGTCGGGCTACTTCCTCTCGGAGCTGTCTGCATTCTTCGGTCCTATGACCGTGTGTGCCGTGAAATTCGCACACTAGATTAGGGTTACTTTGCTAAGGATCCGATAGTATGGTGTTTGGAAACCTAGTATCTTTGATTTTACCTATGGCCGATACGATGTCTGAAACATCAATGTTGAAGTTGTACTCAGATAACCGGGGTGCCTCCACCGGCCTTGAGTGTCTGTCAAACCCGGCTTTTCTCACGAGTCACCGAGAATGCTGACCTCGATCTACCCTTCGGTAGTTTTGAGGTATGTTGCGCTTCGGGGGGTTTCTTCGATCATCGGTGTATGGCTCCTTGGTTCCTTTGCTAGGAGCCTGCTAGGATATACTGAGCCCAAGGGGGCTCCCAGTTGGTTGTCCTCAACCCTGATCTTTGACTGATACCGATTTTAGACATCCGCCCAAGTTACGACGGGATATTCAACCAAGTTCTGCTTTAGCAGCTTCGAAGCGATTGAGCTTCGTTCGTTCAAACCTTGAGTGAAGGCTTGCACTATCTAGTCATTAGAGACTGGTGGTAATTCCATTCGCTCCATTTGAAAGCGAGATACGAACTCCCTTAGCATCTCATTTTCTCTCTGTTTGATTTTGAATACGCGGATTTCCTTGTAGCAACCTTGATGGCTCCGACATGTGCCTTCATGAAAGAGTCTGCCAGCATGGCAAATGAGTGTATTGAATTCGGGGGTAGGTTGTGGTACCACATCATGGCCCCCTTTGATAGCGTTTCTCCAAAAGTTTTCAACAGGACTGATTAAATCTTGTCGTCCTTCAGGTCATTTGTTTTAGAGCACAAGTGTAAGCAGTGATGTGCTCGTTGGGGTCCGAGGTCCCATTGTACTTTGGGAGATCAGTCATTCTGAATTTCTTTGGAATGGGCTTTGGAGCAGCACTCGATGGGAATGGCTTTTGCACAAACTTCTTTGAATCTACACCCTTCAGAATCGGGGGTGCGCCCGAGATCTAATTGACCCTCGAGTTATAGGTCTCCACCTTTTTGTCATTAGCTTGTATCTTCTTTTCGCCTGACTTAATTTTCTTTGCGAGGTCCTCGAGCATTTTTCTGATAGCGGGCTTAGCTGCTGGCTTGTTGTTGCTCGGTCTTTCTGGTGCCTGTTTGACTCGAGGAGCTGCTTCCGGTGGTGCAATGCTTGGAGTTTTTTGATGGCTTTGTAGTTGGGCAATAGCCATCTGTTGTGCCTGCAACATTTCAAAGATAACGTGAAGGCTAACCTCCCTTTCTTCCCGAGCTGGAGTTTTCTGAGCCTCCTGTTGGTTTCCCCGACGTATACTCCCTTCGGTATGGGAGTTTATATCGACAAGTTGGGTGTTTCATGAGCCCACGTCCACGGGGATTGGCTCTGGTGCGTCCTCAGGGTATTGCAGTTGTACACCGGTGCCTGAAACAGCTACACCATTTTCTCCATGGTCCTCAGGACCATTTTTTTTGTGTGCATTAACTGAGTTAGACATTTTTTGACCTGAAATCAAAGATTCTTAGACAAGAAAAAGTGTGAAGGATAACTTGTGTTTTTCAGTAAACCAACACTAAAACAATCACTATTATATTTAGTTCCACGGTGGGCGCCAAACTGTTTACCTTGAAAATGGTAATTACAATTATATTTGATTATGTGGTTCTAAAAATATGTGATTTATTTCAACACTAGTTGTTAGGCAATAGATGCCAAGTGTAAGTTGGAAAAATGAGATAATAGTTAAGGGCAGTGGTGTTATGCAAACCAAACAGTCTTGAGGTGAGGCCTCGAGATGGCCGAAACTAGGCCTCGGGGTCGAGCTAATATGCTTGGTCGGGGATGATTGATGAAGGATTAACAGCTGAACGAGCCTCGAGGATAGCCTCTTTATGATCAATAATGGGAAATAAATGAAGAACACTGAATGAAACGCAATAAATCAAAGGAATAATAGTAGAGTATGTTTAAGTTAGAGAGTAGAGAATGTTCTTGTTCTTGTATTGAATATCATGTGTGTTACAAAATAACAAGGGTCCCCTTTATATAGGAGAGGGGAATCCCAATATAGTACATGTTTAATTATTACAAGGATATGCAGCTGGTACAACTATTTAATGTCTCGGTACGGACTTGTACTATTCTTGCAGACTTGGTCAGCTCTGACCACGTGCCTTTGGGAATTTCCGCTTTTCATCGATGGCTATCAGTTCATACTGCCCCGAGGTTGAGCGTGAAGTATCTCGATGTGCTCCTTTGGTGCCAAACCTTGGACCGCGCTCCGAGCTCTCTGAAGACGGGCAATGAAATTCCATAATGGTCATAAAATCGGACTCTCCGATTTTAGCCGTATATAGTTGGCCATGGAGAGTTTGAGAAGAGGTCGAGGTAGGCCTAAGAGGTACTCCGGAGGGTGATTAGACAGGACATGGCGCTGCTTCAGCTTACTAAGGACATGACCCTTGATAGGAGGGTGTGTAGGTCGAGGATTAAGGTAGAAGGTTAGTGGGTGATTTTTAGTTGTTCATCGATAGTCTTAGACGCACGCATATCCCTTCAGAGGCGTAGGCAGAATTTTTTGTAAGCGGTGTCAATATTAAATGAACACATCTACATAACAACATATTTCGAATCATATTTATTTTTAAAACATTCAAACTATTACTACAACTCTCCTGTATAAGCCTTGTATTTTAAGTTCAATTCGCTTATTTTTTTAATTTTATTTACTATCCTCGTTAAAACATGACAACTATGGGACTAGCATCGTAAAAGTTATTATAAGAGTAATAAATATAAACAGAACACAAAATTAATAAACTAAACTACACATGCTGCGTTAGAAAAAAAACAACACATGTTGCTGCTGGAGCTAGAAACCACGACCTAGGGAAGCAAAAGAGCCGCTTGACCAGGTGAGCTAAGGATCTATTCGCTTTGAACAATGCCATTTCTTTTTTATTTATCTTATTATTTTTGAATATTAATGACATATACATATTTCATACATTTTTTCGACGAAGCGGTGTCGCATGACACCGCTTAAGACAAGGTGCATCCGCCCCTGTGTCCCTTCATATTCTTAAATTTTTATTACGTTATGTGATTTTGTTCGCCGCAAGTATTGTATTCCCCGTTGCTATTATTTGATACTACTTATCATTTATCTCTCCCTTTTTCTTTTTTCTTCCTTCTTTCTTCCTTCCTTGCTTTCCTCCTCTTCTTCTTCTTTCCCTTCCTGAGCCGAGGGTCTATTGGAAATAACCTCTCTACCTGCATTAGGTAGGGGAAAGGCCTGCGTACAGACTACCCTTCCTAGACCTCACCTGTTGGGATCATACTGGGTTTGTTGTTATTGTTGTTGTTACACAATTGAGCTCGTTACTGCTGGATCGTGCATGTGCAGAAAGTAAATATTCTTTCACCAAGTGTGTTTGATTAACCATTAGGTTTACTTCATGTAGTGATATCAATCAAGACACTCAATATTTAAAACATACCACAACATCAAAGTAGCACATATATGATATAACTGCAAAGACAGGGAGATGGAGACATAAAATAGTAGTAATACATACTCGCTCTGTTTTAAAAAGATTGGTATTATTTTCTTCTTAGTCTGTTTCAAAAGATTGAAATCGCCAATATATCCTTAATAAGAATTAAGAAACATTTATAGCCACACAAAGGCTATGACATGTTTTAAACCGTAAGTTTTAAAAGTTTTATAGCCATACAATATTTTGGTTTATTTAAGATCATATATCTCAAATGTATTCATTTCTTTATTAAATTTTGTATCAAGTCAAACTAAGACAATTCTTGTAAAACGAAGGGAGTATATAATTGAAAAGATTAGTTCGGAGCTGAGTCAGAGGCGGTGAATTATGCTCGATCAAGAAATCTCCGAGCTGGTTGAGCATGTAGTTACAACCATGGATAATGTTAAAAGAGTGTAAATTATCGTTATGAATCAGATTTTTTATCTCTTTTGAATCTGGATAACAATTTTCAATAGTTGGACTTTGTACGACGTGGTAGTAGACGTTAAATAAGGTTCAAATTCTACTTGACTCGACTCGAAGAACAATTAAATCTAGTTCAAAATGTTCCACTATCCATTAGTAACATCAAAAAGATGAAGACTATATATATATATATATATATATATATATATATATATATTTTATTGACAAAAGAGGAAGAGGCCACATATCTTGGAGTTGGTCATTTAATGAGTTTATTTCATATTTGTATCCTTTTGAAATATATATGGAGTGGTGGAGATACGATTACCACTAAGAGGATTTAATAATACATCTTAAGTGAATTAATATAAGATGGAGAGCTTAAGATAATGATGGGTTAAAACAAATGTTAAGGAAGTATCATGAGGGTTGGATGTTAACGAATCAAACATGTTATAACTCGTTATTTCGGGGTAAACTATGAGTGCTTAATATCCAATGGCAGTCATGTTTTAAGGTAATTGAATCATATAATATTAGTATGTTCATTGTTCAAGTCAAAAAAATTGTAACACAATACACGGCAAAAGTAGTTGCAAGTTACATTTATAATTTGAACTAAGTTTGAGTCTAATGTCACAAAGTTTTTCTCTCGATATACTTTGAATTACAGGGTGATACACCCATAAAATTTAAGATCTACGACTCTACTTTCCAACACGTTAAACCGTTTGTAGATACAACGTCGAAATAGAGAGATATTCGGATTTTCGCGAGACTGTGCAAGCAGTTTCCTTGGAACCCACAAGGTCGGTGGAAGCTTACCTTGTTATATAAAGGGATAACTTTGTCTCTAAGTATCATTTTTCGATCAAATCAGACGTTCAAGCAGCTCTAAATTCTCTTTAATCATATCATAAAGATTCATACACAAATCCATGGCCAAACCACCTAAGTTCTTTATCAAGAGTGTTGTGGAAGTGGTGGAGATCACTTATTATGATGTTGTTGATGTGTTCTGAGTTCTTTCAAATTTAAGGAGAGTTGTTCTTGGAGTTTTTATTGTTGTTTAAAGGTAATTAAGCACTTCTTCTCCTACACGAGTTTGATCATATCTAATCCCTAGCTAATTTGTTTAAAGCTAGAAGTTATGAGTTGGCGGTCAAAAGACGTATAGAAGTTGTGATACCATGTTGGAATATTTTGAGGTATTTTTATGATATTGTTGTGGCTGGAGTTTTGGAAGATTATATATATATATATATGTGTGTGTGTGTGTGTGTGTGTGTGTGTGTGGTCGTCGTCGTCGTTGTTAATATGTAACTTGAAGAGAAGAAGTGAAGAAGAGTGGTTTGTTGCTAGTTAAAGACCGAGCTTGTCGCTCGGTGTATCGCAAGCTAGCTATTCTTGTTATTAGCGTTGTCCCTATTATTGTTGTCATATTGTATTGTTAGGCTTTTCTCGTGTTTTAACTGATCTAGATATGTGGATTAACGGCGGCCTGTTATTGTTGATGTTGTAACCTTTAGGGAGGTGAAAGAAACGGGGGAGATGCTGTCCGATTTGGCGTAGAACAAGTTTGTCGCGTGGTAGCTTGTTGATGTGTTACTATCGTTGATAATAGTGTTATTTTCATTGGTGTAGATTATATTGAAGAGGAGACTTTCCCACCATATTCGCCTAAGGATCGACTTAAAGGTATGTAAGGCTTTCCCTTTCTTCTTCCGGCATGATTCCGTAGTGACGTCACCCTTATAAGAGGTTCAAGGAGACGAGTCCTAGCGTATATTCTATGTTGACAGGTTAAGAACCTCTAATAGTTCAAAAGTGAATATAGATAATAAATGAGCTACCCGTAGTTGTAATCTACGGATAATTTGTAGAAATAAGTAAATACCTCATGGAACTTATGTTGAGTTTACCGCGAGAGGTATAGCCTTCGTTTAATGGTAAATTATAAATGGTTCACGAGTAGAAATTAAGTATAGAACCTATGATCTTATGAAATGGACGAAGTATATTTCATTGGTTAGTGAAGGTAGCTACGGAAGATCCCTAATGCTAAAGAGAGAGAGAGAGAGAGAGAGAGAGAGAGAGAGAAGTAAACTGAGAGATGTGATAAGTTGCTTAACAAGAACCTCCCCGTAAATTTAAAGGTTGTGAATGAGCAAACGAACAAATGAATAATAGATAGTATGTAGAAGAACGTAAGGTCACACATGTTATGAAATGCATTGTACTACCTAACTAGAATAATCGCGCGCATGCGGAAATAGTAATGATATTCTATACGTTAAAGGAAGTAGAGATTGAGTTAAAGAATGCGATCAGTCGCTTAAAAAAATATGAAAGACGAGTCGTACGATGTACCAAATGAATTTGTAAAGGTACGATTATACGAATCTCGAAAGGCTTTTACTAGTATGTCACGACAGATTTGTAAATCTGAGAGTAGTTATGAGTTTTTTTAAAGCTAATGAGTAGGGTTATCGAGTTTCCGAATACGAACTAAGAGTTACCAAAAGACGGTCTATGAAACGCATAGGTAAGATAAAGGTTGGCTATGGACAATCCCATGTGTACGCATAGCCCGACCCAAATATTATGAGCCGTACGGACGGTCTACTTTTCTACGCGTACGTACCACCCAATAGTAATGTTGTAGTGTACCTTACGGACGGTCTTCCTTGCTCCATGTAAGATCCACTTTGTATTTTGATAATAAGTAACAATGACGATGCAACAAGAGATCGCTAATTAAGGGTTGGTAGAAATAGTTCAGAATCTTATGACAGGTCGAGTTGTTCAATCAGATAGCCGGACCAAGTGGTCCAAGTGATAGAGATCTAGTAAGCCGATCTAGAGTGCGTGGTAAGACCACTCCTATTCTTCTCATTCATTAGACTATTTTCTTATTCATTCACGCTTTTGAGTTTTCAAAATTTTGTTTATATGTATTGCTTTTTGCCTTACATACTTGGTACATCTCATTGTACTATCGTCCCATTGCTAGGGTGCTGCACTTCATGCCTGCAGGTGCAAGTAATCACTTTTGATGATCCCTCGAAGTAGAAATGACTGATATTCAGTAGGAAATCGGTAAGAATCCATCACTTCCGGAGTATAGCCGAGTCTAGAGGTCATGATATCATATTTTGTTACAGACTTACGGGTAGGCCGGGGCCCTGTCCCGAAGGCATTTTAGATATAGGTTCTGTATGTACAATATGTTAGTGGCCTTGTCAGCCCTCATTTATGTTTTCTTTTTGGTTTGTCCGATATTGATACTCATAGTGTCCTCCTCGTCCCGAACATGTATTGATGTTTTGAGTATGATGGCTAGCTGATAGGACGCATGTCCGCCTACAATATATTACGAGTTGAGACCATGTTGGCCTATGTATGTTTTGGGTTACGTCTAGCATTCAAGAGTTGCAGAGTGGTTTGCGCGGGCCAAGACAGCATCGGGTACTAGCCATGCCTCACCTAGGTTGGGGTGTGACAAATTGGTATCAGAGCAGATTTGTCCTAGGGAGTCTACAAAGTCGTGTCAAGTAGAGTCTTGTTTATGAATGTGTTGTGCATCATATTTATAAATAGGAAGCTACAGGGAATTTAGGATTGGTTACCCATATTTCTAATCCAGATCGTGCGGTATAGAGCTGAGTCGTAAGGAGTCAATATCTAACTCGATATGTTGTACAGAGATGCCTGATACGAGAATGGCTACAACAAGTCAGAAAGGTAAAGTTGTTGAGGGGGGAGGCATTACTAGACCGTCGCCGGTTTATGTAGATCCGCCAGAGGTTCGAGTTGAGTCACCTTCCCGAGTATCCCCTACTTCACTAGCACCAGAGGAGGTTCATAGAGCACCACTACCGCCGCCACTCCCTAGTGATCAAGATCTTAGGAGTGCTGTGCATTGTTTGACCCAGTTAGTAGCTACACAACGACATACTAGAGTTCTAGCTAGAGGGTCCGCGAGTTTATTGCTTTGAGCCCTCCAGAGTTCACGGGGACAAATCAGTAGATTATATTGACCAGCTCTACAGGATCTTTCGAGTTATGCATGTTTCCAAGACGGAGGCACTGGAGTTAGCAGCTTACAGGCTGCGAGATATAGATGTGTATCAGTATGATTCATGAGAATTATCCAGAGGAAAGAATGCGCAACCATCAAAGTGGGGATAATACTCCAGAGCCTTCCTGGACTTACCATTGGAGATTTGGAAAGCCAAGGTTGATTAGTTTTTAGCCCTACAGCAAGGTGACATGAGTGTTCGTCGGTACAGTCTCAGGTTTGATTCATTGGCCAGGTATGCCCCATCTTTGGTTGATACGATGCGAGCCAGGATACATCGGTCTATGGCAGGGCTGGCACCAGAGTTAGTTGAAACTTGTACCACAACCTCGCTGAATGACAATATGGACATATCTCGGATTCAGGCTTTCGCCTATAATCTAGAGGAGCATAAGCAACAACAACAACTAGAACAAGCTCGAGAAAGGCATCAAGGTAAGAGAGACATGCCAATTAACGAGTATGTAGGGGCATCGAGTGGTAATAGGTCTCAGAAGAGACGATGTCAAGTAGGGTGCAATTATCTAGGCCTGAAGAGACCTAATATTCTCAAAGTCCTCAGTTGAGAACATGTCATGGATCAAGGGCACAAGGAGTGCAAGATCAAGAGAGTGTTGGACAAAAGAAACCACTTGGATATGAGTACTGTAGAAGGAGACACGATGGATTGTGCTTATGAGGCATGGATGAATGTTTCAGATGTGGAATCCCGGGTCATATGGCACATAACTGTCTGATGTTGAGTTATGAGGGTAGTGGTCATTCAGGGCAGCCTAGGGGCTCAATACCATCATTTCAGCTGAGTAGAGGTAGAAGGAGAGCGTCAGACTTAAAAGGGACCCAAAACCAGATGTATGCATTGGGAGATCAGTGGGATTTCAAGCCTCCATCTTAGAGGAAATTAGGTATGTTACCTATTTTAGAATGACAGTATGTGTAATTGTGCTACTAGGTCTACATATATATAGATGATGCTGTAACTTGATTGTTAATAGATTTAACATGTCATACTTAAAGTAAATTGTTGCGAAGTAGCATCAAAAGACAGAAAGACTAGATAAGGTAATGAACACGAGCATGGCTTAGACATCTTTGAACTCCTGAAGTGGGATATAAGTTATAGTAAGAACTAGGTTACATAAATGCAATAAGACTACTAAATAATGACCATTGTAGGTTTAATAACGAGGATGATAACCTTTCTTAAGGAGATGTAAGATAGAAAGCTCGATAAGTAAGTCAATAAGGATCCTGAGTTAGAGGGCCAAGAGGCAGCCAGATATATAGATATTGAATGGTATTAGAACATATTGAATATGATTGAATTAGAGGAACGTGAGTATCAGGTAGAAGCAATATCCATAATTCAGAAATGTCCCTTTATGAATTCTCTAGTATAAGTAAAACAACAATCACGAGGAAGATGATAATATTATGGTATAAGATACCGAACGTTTTCCATAGTTAGATATTATTTACAACTCTGCCAGCATAAACGCTGATTGTTGAAATGAACTTGTATTTATATCTTGCTTTATTCATGATAAATGGTTGTGTGAGGCCAAGTGTTTCAATTTACAGATATTGGCCCAGTGTGGCATGTATAGTATATTTCCTATTTGCGTTCAAGTTAGTTTTAGTCAAGTGTTAAAAGGAGAATTTGGCAAATTTTTTGCAAGTCTGTAAGAGTTATCATTCGATTATGAATGTTCCTAAGGGGAGGGGGGGGGGGATGTAACACCCCATACATTCATGCTAAAATGCATCTTAAGTAAATCAGTGTAAGCGGGAGATCTTAAAGACCTTTACAAATATAATGATGGGTTAAAACAAATGTTAAAGAAGTATCGTGAGGATTGGAGGTTAAACGAATCAAAGATATTATAACCCCTACTTTCAAGGTAAACTAGGAGTGATTAATATCCTAAGAGGGCCATTTTTTAAGGTAATTGAATTATATAATATTTGTATGTTTGGTTTTTAAGAAAAAAAAGTTGTAAATCAAAATACGACAAAAGTTGTCGCAAGTTACATTTATAATTTGGCCTAACTTTGGGTCTAATTTCACTGAGCTTTCTCTAGATATACTTTGAGTTATAGGGTGATAAACCCATAAAAATGAAGATCTATGAGTATTCTTTCCACGCATTAAACCGTTTGTCGATACAACATCGAAATAGAGAGATATTCAGGTTTTGGCGAGACTATGCAAGCAGCTTCCTTGGGACCCACAAAGTTGGTGGAAGCTTACCTTGTTATATAAAGTGATAAATTTGGTATCTAAGTATCGTTTTTGATCAAATCAGACCTCCAAGCAGCTCAAAACTCTCTCTAATCATATCCTAAAGACTCATACACAAATCCATGGCCAAACCACCTAAGTTCTTCGTCAAAAGTGTGGAAGAGATCACTTATTATGATGTTGTTGATGTGTTGTGAGTTCATTCAAATTTAAGGAGAGTTGTTCTTAGAGTTTTTCTTGCTTTTAAAGGTAAGATCTTCTTCTCCTACACGAGTTTGATCATATCTAAACCCTAACTAAGTTGTTTGAATCTAGAAGTTATGAGTTGACGGCCAAAAGACGTATAGAAGTTGTGATACCATGTTAGACTGTTTTGAGGTATTTTTATAATGTTTTTTGTGGATGGAGTTTTGGGAGATAATATATATATATATATATATATATATATATATATATATATATATATATATATATATAT
>ML242346.1:178564-189979 GCA_005239495.1 Nicotiana undulata
TGTGTGTGTGTGTGTGTGTGTGTGTGTGTGTGTGTGTGTGTGTGTGTGTGCATGAGTGTGCGCGCGTGCGTGCATTTGCGTATGTGTTGGTGTTGTTAATATGTAACTTGAAGATAAGAAGAAGTGTAGAAGAGTGTTTTGTTTCTAGTTATGGACCGAACTTGTCGCTCGTTGTATCGCAAGCTTTCTATTCCTAAGCTTAGCGTTGTCCCTATAGTTGTTTTATATTGTATTGTTGGGCAGTTCTTGTGTTGTATTAAGGGTGGCCTATTATTTTTGATGTTGTGACCTTGAGGGGGGGGGGGGGGAAAGAAACGGAGAAGATGTTGTCCGATTTGGCGTAAAACAAGCTTGTCGCGTGGTAGCTAGTTGATATGTTACTATTGTTGATAGTAGTGTTATTTTTATTATATTAAAGAGGAGAGTTACCCACCATCTTCGCCGAAGGATCGACTTAAAGGTTTGTAAGGCTTTCCCTTTCTTCTTCCAGCATGGTAGCTAGTTGATGTGCTACTATTGTTGATAGTAGTGTTATTTTCATTGGTGTAGATTATATTGATGTCACGATCCGAAATTCCCACCATCGGAACCGTGATGGCGTCTAACGTTGAATCCGCTAGACAAGCCAACGTGACTATTCAGTTTATATTATTCCTTAACTATTAATCGTGAACTGATAAATTACCAGATTAGCGAGAGTTAAATTTAAAAGACAAAGAATAATATAAATGCATTTCATTACAATAGTTTACGAAGTTGCACCATAATCTAACCAAAACCTAGAAACAGTGGAGTCACAGCTCACGAACAATCTAAGAGTAGTACACATAATAGTCTGAAAGAAATAATACATCTATTTCTGAAAGACTAAAAACAGAAATAAAGGGAGTGGAAGGGGACGCCAAGGTACGCGGACGCCTGCAGGACTACCTCAGTGTCTCCGGGTGGACTGAAGGAAGCCTCCTAGCTCACTGTCCACAGGGTCCTGTACCAAGATCTACACAACAAAAAGTGTGTAGGTGTAGTATCAGTACAACCGACCCCATGTACTGAGTAAGTGCCGAGACTAACCTCGGCAAAGTAGTGACGAGGCTAGTACACAACAATGATACAACCTGTGCAATTTAATAACATCCTAAAGAAATAACAATAACAAGAAATAATCAACTAAGTACAAGATAAAGAGGAAAACTACTGGGGATAAAGAGGTAGCAAATAATAGGTATAACGGAATAAGGCAGTAGTTTAAATATCAAAGTAAGAACAGGAATTAACAACACAGAGCAAGCAAGTTCACAGCATCACCCTACGTGCTTTTACTCTCGGCCTCACCAAAACAAGTGCACGGCATCACCCTTCGTGTTTTTACTCTCATCCTCACAATAAGTAAATAGAAACGGCACGACAAGACCCCTCGTGCTATAATATCATAACATGGCACAACATGACCCCTCATGCTCTAATATCAAAACATGGCACGACATGGCCCCTCGTGCTCTAATATCATAACATGGCACGACATGACCCCTCGTGCTCTAATATCAAAACATGGCACGACATGGCCCCTCGTGCTCTAATATCATAACATGGAACGGCATGACCCTTCTTGCTTTTACACTCTTCCTCACCCAAACAATATCAGAAACAATAGTTTGGCAAGGAAAATCAACAACATGAATCATAAATCACAACATCCCGGCAAGGGAACAACAACAGAAATAACACCATCCCGTCAAGAGACACAACTATAACCAGTCTTACTCAAGTACATAACCTTGAAAAATATTCCTCAACCGAAACAAGTAATCCACAGTGTTCACAACCAATAATTTCCATTAACGAAAAACCACCAAAGTGAAATTTAATCCATAACACAATAAGTATCAATGAAAACCACATAATTCATAATATCCGACTTACGGGAATGCTTGACAACAACATATAGGTACTCGTCACCTCACCTATACGTTGAACATGGAATAATCACGTAGCAAATAAGACTCAACACCTATTCCCTCAAGCTAAAGTTAGACCAAACACTTACCTCGACTTCCACGATCAAAATCAAGCCTCAAGAACCGCTTTTCCTTTTGAACTCGACTCCAAATCAATTGGATCTAGATATAATTGACTCAATAACATCAATAAATGCTAAATAATTCAATTCCAATGCCTAATTATAGAGTTTTTAACATTCTTCCCAAAAATCCAGAAATTGACCCCGGGCCTGCTTGGTCAAAACACGAGGTTCGGACCAAAACCCGATTACCCATTCACCCATGAGCCCGAATATATATTTTTTTTTGAAATCCGACCCCAAAATGAGGTCAAATGCCCAATTAATCAAAAAGCCCTAACTCTACCCAAATCCATAATTTTCTACCCCTAAACTCATGTTTTAGGCCTTGAAATCTAATGGGTGTTGATAAATATTGAAGAAAATGAGTCTAAGATCACATACCTATGAAGTTGTGGTGAAGTTTTCTTCCAAATATCGCCCAAAGTGAAGTGAAGAAGAAGGGGTTATGAAAATTGGGTCTATTCCCGTAATGCATTCTGTTTTTAGACTAAAGAAATAACTGAGCGAAAATACTCTATGTGTTCGCAGACCCTTGGACGCATTCGTGAAGGTCTGGCTTGCTTGGACTTCGCGTTCGTGTAGGTTTAAGACTACCCAGCCCCCAGCCTGTCCTATGCTCTATGCGTTCGCAACCATGGTGACGCGTTCGCGTAGAGTCACTGTCCAGTGCTCCGCGTTCGCGTCTCCCCCTACACGTTCGTGTAGAGTAAATCCCAGGCCTTACCCATTTTCCTTTCGCGTTCGCGTGGGTTGCCATGCGTTCGTGAAGAGTAACTCACCAGACACCAATAAACAGCAGAAAACCAGATTTTTCTAAGACTAAATCACCCCGACACCTACCCGAAACTCACCCGAGCCCTCGGGGCTCCAACCAAATATGCACACAACCTCAAAAACATCCTATGGACTTATTTGTGTAATCAAATCACCAAAATAACATCATAAACCACGAATTTAACCCCAAAATCCATAAAAATTTCCAATACTTCTTAAACATCAAAACTTTGCATTTACGGGTCCGATTCACAACAAATGACTTCCGTTTCTTACCAAACTTCACAGACATGTCATAAACATTATATCGAACCTGTACCGGGCTCCAGAACCAACATACAGGACCGACACCACATGTTTCACTTATACTTAGACTTTCAAAATCATTTATATTTTCAGAAAATAATTTCTTTCTCGAACTTGGGACCTCAGAATTCGATTCCGGGCTTACGCCCAAGTGCCATATTTTCCTACGAACCCTCCGGGACCGTCAAATCACGAGTTCGAGTCTGTTTACCAAAAATGTTGACCAAAGTCATCTAAATGGAAATTTCTAAACAAAATTATCAGTTTTCACATAAAGGCTTTCCGGCTACACGTCCGGACTGTGCACGTAAATCGAGGGGAGATAGAAGGAGGTTTTCATGACATTGGAACATAGAATTAACTATAAATACACGGGATGACCTTTTGGGTCATCACAATTGAAGAGGAGAGTTTCCCACTATCTTTGTTGAAGGATCGACTTAAAGGTATGTAAGTCTTTCCCTTTCTTCTTCCAGCATGATTCCGTAATGGCATCACCTTTATAAGATGTTCAAGGGGACGACTCTTAGCGTATGTTCTATGTTGACAGGTTAAGAGCCTCTAATAGTTCAAAAGTGAATATAGATAATATATGAGCTACTCGTAGTTGTAATCCACAGATAATTCCTAGAAATATCTACCTTAAGGAACTTATATTGGGTCTACGACGAGAATTATAGCCTCTTTTAATGATAAATTATAAATTTCTCACGAGTAAAAATTACGTATAGAGCGTATGATCTTATGAAATGTACGAAATAAGTTTCATTGGTTAGTGAAGGTAGCTACGAAGATCCCTTATGCTAATAAGAGAGAGAGGGATAGAGAAGAAAACTAAGAGATGTGATAAATTGCATAACAAGAACCTCCCCGTAAATTTAAAGGGGAATGATCAAACTAAAGAATGATGAATAGATCGTATTGAGAAGAACGTAAGGTCACACAAGTTATGAAATGCATTGTACTACCTAACTAGAATAATCATGCGCATGCAAAAAAGTAATGATATTCCATACGTTAAAGAAAGTAGAGATTGAGTTAACGAATGTGATCAGTCGCTTGAAAAAATATGAAATACGAGTCGTACGATGTACAAATAAATTTGTAAAGGTACGATTATACGAATCTCAAAAGCCTTTTATTAGTATGTCACGTGGGATTTGTAAATTTGAGTGTATTTATGAGTTTCCTTAACGCTAATGAGTAGGTATTACGAGTTTCCAAATACGAACTAAGAGTTACCGAAAGTACTAGAAAAAGTTATACGTTATAGACACAAGTACCTAGCTTGAAATATATTGATTGTTGCATGTTATTGTAATGTTATTTATGCATAAATATGTTCCCTATGGACGGTCTATGAACACGTAGGGGGATAATGAAGGTTAATCTATGGATGGTATATGAAACGCATAGGTAAGATAACGGTTGGCTATGGACGGTCCCATGTGCACGCATAGTCCGACTCGAATATTGTGAGCCGTACAGACGGACTACTTTGCTACGCGTACGTGCCACCAGATAGTAATGTGTAGTGTGACTTACGGACGGTATACCTTGCTACGCGTAAGAGCCATTTTGTATTAGGATAATTAGTAACAATGACGATGCAACAAGAAATCACTAAGCAAGGGTTGGTAGAAATGGTTCAAAATCTTATGACATGTTGAGTTGTTCTATTAGATAGCAGGACCAAGTGGTCCAAGTGATTGCGATCTAGTAAGTCGATCTACAGTATGTGGTAAGACCACTCTTATTCTTACCATTCAGCAGACTATATTTGTATTCATTCATGTTTTTGAGTTTTCAAAATTTATTTATATGTATTATTTTGTGCCTTACATATTTGGTACATCTCATTGTACTAACGTCCCATTGGCGTGGCGCTGCATTTCATGCCTGCATGTGTAAGTAATTAGTTTGACGAGTCCTCAGAGTAGACATGATTGATATTCAGCAGGAAATCGGTAAGACTCCATCTCTTACGGAGTAAAGCCGAGTCTAGAGGTCATGATATCAAGTTTTGTTATTGACTTGAGGGTAGGCCGGCCCTGTCCCGACGATGTTGTCATGTCAGATATTCTTAGAGGCTTTGTAGACATAGGTTCAGTATGTACAATATGTTAATGTCATTGTTGGCCTTCATTTATGTTTTCTTTCTAGGTTGTCCGGTATTGATACTCATAGTGGCCTCCTCGGGCCGAACATGTATTGATGTTTTGAGTATGATGGCTAGCTGATATGACGCTTGGCCGCCTACATTATATTACGAGTTGCGTCCATGTTGGCATATATATATGTTCTGGGTTACGTCTAGCACTCAAGAGTTGTAGAGTGATCCGCTCAGGCCAGTACGACACCGGGTGCCAGCCACGCCTCACCTAGGTTGGGGTGTGACAAACATAATCTATGATGTTTTATATGTCAATACCACACAAGAATATATGTTAAATGTGTGGTAGCCAATATTTCGAGTGTTGTCTCACAAGAAGAACCTGGTTCTTCTTTGTGTTCCAACTTATACTGGTGCGGAATAATAAAACCAGTAAAGTAAAAACATAGAGATTTTTACGTGGAAAACACCTGGCTCAAAAGGTGAAAAAACCACGACCTACTCCTCAGTAGGATTTGCTCAAACTCTTCACTAAAAACTCTGAGTCAAACGGACTTACAAAATAAACTCTTTTGTAATCCTAGGACTAACTCTAATCCCTTTGTATCAACTAGCCTCTAGCTAATTTCTACAAGCTTCAAGTTAACTCTAACTTGAACAATGTGTACCTATTACAATTTGCTTCTAAGAAAGCTGATAAGATACAACATTGAAACACCTACTATAATCAACTAGACTTAATACATCAATGATGAAACTGGTTCTTATAGCTGATCTGTAGCCTTCGTATCGCACAATAAATCTACTTACAAAATAACTCTGGAAATTTTGCTTTCAGATCTTGATTCACTTCAGTACTTGTGCGTCCAAGAATTCCAGCAGAAATACTTCGAGTATTTATAGAGTCAGTAGTTGAGTTTGTCGATCAATTCTAGTTCAACTCTTCCTGGGGTAACGAATTCGAATTAAACTCAACTTCCTTCCTTTGTTACTTCTCCTTGCTGAATTCAACTACTATTCTCTCATCATTTTGCAACCTTTTCGCATTAGGAGACAATCTCTTGGTTCATTGATACTTCACAATCACAAATATCTCCTATGTATATACGGTTCATGTGCCAACTATTCAGTTGAAGAATGTGTGCTCGGATGGACCTGGTTCAACTGGTTAGACATTTGTCAATCTTCAAAACTATGCAGTGACTTGGGCCAACAAATTCCCCCTTTTTGATGATGACAAACTCTGTGCTTAATCCTGTAAACACTTCAAACACTTTGTACGAGTTTAAGCATTAATCATAGAGAAACCAGGTTCATTAGGTTATAAATATCACTTTGAATTTTTTTTTGAAACGTTCATCACATGTCTTCCCTTTTTTGGCATCATCGAAAGTTGCAAAATAATATACTTACCAGATTTATTAATTATTACTCATGGCCACTGAGGCAACTGCAGGTGCAAAACATGATTAATCAACACAAGAAACCAATAAATGTAAGATAAATAAGAAATTGAGATAAGTCAATAACTAAACAACATATTCATTTATTAGGAACGATCATCAAACACCAGGAAATTAAAAACAAAAACAATCAAAACCATGAGCAAAACAACAGAGTAAAAAGACAACAGAAACAAATCCCGAAATGGGCACTGAATGGTTATGGGGAAGCTCTGGATAGCCTAAGGATGGGAAGGTGCAGAGGAGGTTGTGGTCTTGGATTGTAGGAGAGAAAGCATCTGATTAAGAACACCCTCGTTCTTTTCTTTCTCTTTTGCTAATTCAGCCTTGAGAGCATCCCACTCAGCTTCAACCTCAATCACACGAGACTTCAAACGAAGGATCTCCATATCCTTGATCTCGCTTTCCTGCACCAGAGTTCGAACTTTGCTGTTGATTGGTTGCTTTCTAGATGAACCAGGTTCATCCACAGGAACATTGACATTGTAGTCACATGTCAGCAAAGTTTCCTTCCCAAAATAGTCTTTGGCAGTTGCCATTTCAGCCTTCTTCGCATGAACCCTAAAATGTGCAAGCACATCTGTCAGAATAAATCCATATGGGATTGCATGTACTTTTGTTCCATTCACAACTCTGTCCAAGAGTTGGATGATGAAAGCTGGCCAATTTATTTGCTTTCCCCAGACACTCCATCAGAGTCAAATCCATATAGTTGGCTATGTGCCTTCTTTCTTGTCTGGGCAGTAGGAACTTGATGACAAACTCGAAGAATAGCTTGTGTTCTGGCTTCATTTCACTCTTGTAGACCGGCCTGGGTTCAATCTTCTTCTCATTATCACTGAAGAATCTGGTGATGTTAATTGCTGAGGCCATCCCATCTAGACAATACCATTTTTGCCTTGTGTAGTCCTCATATCTCTCAGCTGGTATGTTTAGAATAACACCCAGTTCTTTAGCATCAAAGGAAACTTCAATTCCTTTGACCATTGATGTGACCCTGCCGTCCTTGACAATGGCATTTCCCATGAATTCTATCAACTCAGCCCTCACCAGCCTACCTTCCATACGAAGGACCGTGTCCTTCCACCCCTGCACCTCTAAAGTTTCCAGCAGATATTGCATTCCAGGATCATCTAGATCCTTCATCAGCTTACCCTTTAGAATTGTTCTTTTTCCAAACATGGTAACTCTGTCAGTCACCTCTCCTATTTCATTCTCATCCTCTCCACTCCATTCTGCATCATCATATTTCTCCACAACCTTCATTTTCTTTGTCTTGGACCTGGTCCTTTTGGCAGTGCTTGGAGTTGCGGCGGAAACAGCAGCTGACTTCTTTGAAGAAGGCTTAGCTTTTTTGGGTTTTGGTGTCCCAACCACAACTGGAGCAATCCACTCCTATTGTTGGACCAGGTCC
This sequence comes from Nicotiana undulata, assembly GCA_005239495.1. Lineage (NCBI taxonomy): Eukaryota > Viridiplantae > Streptophyta > Magnoliopsida > Solanales > Solanaceae > Nicotiana > Nicotiana undulata. Next base: position 186,715 of record ML242346.1, read on the forward strand.
AACGTCTCCTCTTCAATAACAACAGCCTCAATAGGCTATCCAATCTTAGCTTTACCTTTTGCCGCCTTCTTTTTCTCAAAACTGGTTGAACCATGTGCGTCTTCCTCGTTGGCTGATTTAAAAGATTCACTGGACGAATCTGTCTTAGAACCTTTGTCCTCTTTAATAAGATCCTCCAAGAATTTTTCCCTAGTCCCAGAAGCAACAGATTTCCGGGCAAGAACTTTGACACGACAATTTTTGGGGGCAGGAGCAGGGTTTGGAGTAGGTTTAGGAATAGGTATGTTTTCAGGGGTTGATGAAATTTCTGGTGATTGAGAACTGTATACAGATGGAGAGTTAGATTCAGATTCAGAATTTCCTCCATCGTAATCACGATTAGGTGATGAAGTAGAAGAAAAAGCAGGTGGTGGTGAAGACATGATTATGTGTTGTTAGGAAGAGAAGGCGAGTGATCATATTTGGTTTGTGTAGAAAGAGTTGAAATTGGTTCGACGGTTACTTTATTAAGAGAAGAGTAATGATGACCCTTATATAAGATGTGGCTAGGGAGATTACAACAGCAGATTATTTACTCAAGTAGGAGTCTAATCGTCGTAGGATTGACATTTATTAGACAGTAATTTTCCAACTAGGCTAATTAAGTGAGACGGTACCTGTTGAAACTGGTTCAATTTTGGGTAAGTACGAAGTATTTGAATATGAACCAAATATAGATAGAGTCCTGCTCATGTACGACTGTAATTGAATTAATACATGTATGGAGATGAGAATGTACCTTGTCAGTCATATGAACCAATATGGATGAACCAGGTCCATCCTGCTAGAAATCTTTAAATTGCCTCAATTTACAAAGATAGAGAAACATCATTAGCAACTAGGGAATCATATTAATACATGGCAAAAGAGTATGGCATTAAAAACATGATACTGAGCAATGATTAATCTGATTAAGTACCTGATTAGAATTTTCTAGCCAATAAGATTTTTTTTGTTTTGTTTTTCCAATTAGGTGATCTTAATCATCCCTAATTCAAGCCTGTTTCTCTCAAAATGCTCCCTACTTAGTGCTTTGGTGAAGATATCTGCAATTTTGCTTATCAGTAGCACAAAATTCAATTGAGATCATTCCCTTTTCATAGTTTTCCCTAAGGAAATAGTGTCTAACATCTATGTGCTTAGTTCTCTTATGATGAACCGGGTTCTTCGTCATACTAATTGCACTAGTGTTATCACAGAAAATAGGAATACATCCCACATCTATACCAAAGTCCATGAGTTGTTGCTTAATCCATAGCAACTGAGCACAACAAGAGGCTGCAACCACATATTCAGCCTCAACAGTAGACAGAGCTACTGAATTTTGTTTCTTGGTGGCCCAAGACACAAGTCAAGAGCCCAAGAAGTGAGCCATGCCTGAAGTGCTTTTCCTGTCAACCAGGAAACCTGCATAATCAGCATCAGCATATCCTACAAGGTCAAAATTACTAACTTTAGGATACCAAAGGCACAAATCAGTGGTGCCTTTTAAATATCTCAAAATTCTCTTCACTGCAGTGAGGTGGGACTCCTTTGGATTTGCTTGAAACCTAGCACATAGTCCCACACTGAACACAATATCTGGTCTGTTGGCAGTGAGATATAGTAGAGACCCAATCATTCCTCTGTATACCTTCTGATCAGCGGATGAACCAGGTTCATCCACATCCAATTTAGTAGCTGTGGCTATGAGGGTGTCTATTTCTTTTGAATCCTCCATCTTGAACTTCTTGAGGAGTTCTTTCACATACTTTTGTTGATGAATCATTGTTCCATGTGGGTATTGCTTGATTTGTAAGCCTAAGAAGAAGTTTAGCTCACCCATCATACTCATTTCAAATTCACTCCCCATTAGTGTAGCAAATTCCTTGCTAAGTTTTTCAATGGTTGCCCCGAATATGATATCATCAACATATATTTGTACAATCAGAAGATCCTTCTCCTTTTCCTTTAGGAACAAAGTACTGTCAATTTTTCCTCGTTTGTACCCATGTTCCAGCAGGAATTTTGACAATCGCTCATACCATGCTCTAGGTGCTTGTTTGAGACCATAAAGAGCCTTGTCAAGTTTATATACATGATCAGGTGACTCTTTGCTTTCAAAACCTGGAGGTTGTTTGACAAATACATCTTCCTTCAAATATCCATTGAGAAAGGCACTCTTAACATCCATCTGATGGAGAGTGAATTCCATATGTGCAGCAAATGCTATAAGAAGTCTGATTGCCTCCAATCTTGCCACAGGAGCAAAGGTCTCATCATAGTCAATTCCTTCTTCTTGGCTATACCCTTGAACAACTAGTGTTGCCTTATTTCTTGTAACATTTCCATCCTCATCGAGCTTGTTCCTGAAGACCCACTCCGTGCCAATCACTGATCTGTCTAGTGGCCTGGGTACCAAGTGCCATACTTGACTTCTNTGTAGGGCTTCACCAATGTTCTTTGGTTTGATTAAGGATAAGATGGCATCAAACACACACAGATTTTTCAAGGAAGCTCTTGTTTTGATTCCGGATGACAAATATGTTATGATGTTCTCAAGAGGGTGAGAACTCTGATATCTGTGTGGTTTGAGTACTAGTAGTTCACTTCTGGATAGTTCCATGTTGTTTTGTTATTGTGGAACAGAATCAGGTCCAAAATTCACATGTTGAGTTCCCCCTGTCATGTTGCTTAGGGTAGTTTGACCTGGTCCATCACCTGTTCCATTTTCCATGCTTTCTTCAATGTGTTCACTGCGTCTCACCAGTCCAAGCTTCTCATCTTCTGGTTCCTGTCTCTCAGAAAGAGTGTTAGTTTCATCAAAGACAACATGCACACTCTCCTCTACACACATAGTTCTTTTATTGTACACTTTATAGGCTTTACTATGTGATGGATATCCTAATAATACTCCCTCGTCACTTCTGGGATCAAATTTACCTAAGGAATCTTTGCCATTATTGTGCCCATAGAATTTACATCCGAAAGCCCTAAGATGGGATATGTTGGGCTTTCTCCCTTTAAGTAATTCATAAGGAGTCTTCTCTACCAGTGTTCTGGTCATACATCTATTGATTATATAGCAAGCAGTGTTTATTGCTTATGCCCAGAAGTTGTGTGGTAGTTTTCTAGAAAGAAGCATGGTTCTTGCCATGTCTTTAAGAGTTCTATTCTTTCTTTTCACAACCCCATTTTGCTGTGGGGTTCTAGGGGTAGAAAAGTTGTGATTGATACCATGTTCATC
>ML242349.1:0-11526 GCA_005239495.1 Nicotiana undulata
TCTTCCTCACTATGCAATGTAATCAAATATCATGGCACGACATCACCCTTCCTGCTTTACACTGTTCCTCGCCAAACAATGACAGATATAATGGCAAGGAGTACATCATAGTGGAAATATACAGTTCGAATCACCCGGCAAGGGGAAAACATCAATTAATAACTCAATCAATGCCCGGCAAGGGTCTCAGCTATAACCAATCACCTCGATTGTATACTTTACACTTGGATTCTCAATCGTATCAACACTTTTTAAGCTCAACAACCAATACTGTCAACCAGAATAAATTACCAAGTAGAGACAATCTCATAATATGATAAACATGGAAGAAATACTATAATTTCTATCAAAATTGACTCACGGGCATGCTTGACACACATTGCATAGGTACTCATCACCTCACTTATGCAATGAACATGATATACACTTAGCACATAGCAAATAATATATATTCCCTCACCAAAGTTAGGCAAGACACTTACCTCGGGTCCGAAATATAGCAATCAACCCTCTAACACCGCTTTTCCTTTAGAATTCAACTCCGGGATGGTATTATCTAGACATAATTAACTCGAGTATATCAATAATAACTCAATAACACCATCCCATAGCCTAAATACACAATTCCTATCATTCTTCCAAAAATTCCAAAATTCGACCCTGGGCCAGCTTGGTCCAAACACGAGGCTCGGACCAAAACCCGATCACCCATACCCCCACGAGTTAGAATATATAATTTGTTTTGAAATCCGACCCCAAATTAGGGTTGAATTACCCAAAATTCCCAAAAACCTAACTCTACCCAAAAACCCTAATTTTTACTTTGATTTTAGGATTTTAGGCCTAGATTCTAATGATAGATGATGATAATGGAAGAAAAATGGATTTAGAATTGATTACCTAGGAGGATATAGTGATGGAGCTCTTCAAAATGGCTAAGGGGGCTGTGGAGAAGAAGGAGAGGGTGCAAAATATGGAATTCCCGTAATGAGCATTCTGTTTTGACTTAAGGAAATAACTGGGCGATTTTGTTCTCTGCGATCGCGGAAGAAGGGCTGCGATCGCATAGCTATAGGAATCCCTACTATGCGACCGCAAACGGAAGGTTGCGATCGCGGAAGGTCAACTCCACATACCTCTGCGATCGCGGAGGAAATGATGCGACCGCAGAGAAGAACTACCTAGCCCCCACCCAGTCACCCCGGTACACTACGCGATCGCGAAAAAGGAATGCGATCGCAGAACATCTGGACTCCCTACACTGCGATCGCGGACCCATCCATGTGATCGCAGAGGATAACAGACCCCTCCCCTACTCTCAACTCTATGCGATCGCAGCTCCACCTATGCGATCGCATAGACTAAGCTACCAGACACCAGAAAATCAACCAAAACACCAGAATTGTGACTCATTTACACCCCGTTAGCTACCCAAAACTCACCCGAGCCCTCGGGGCTCAAAACCAAAAACACACACGACTCCCAAAACATCCTACGGACTTATTCAAGCATTCAAATCACCAAGGTATTATCAAAATCATCGAATTAAACCTCAAAACTCTTAGAATTTTCTTAAAACTTCATAAAGCTTAATGTTTTTCCAATTTTGATCTGAATCACGTCATTTCAAGTCCGTTTTACACCAAATTTCACAATCTCAAATGTTTAATATAATGTTTATTACATTCTTTTGTATACCTCTATGTAATACTATAAACAGAGGATGAGAAGTTATATTGTATACACTTGAATACATGGAAGAAATAAGAATTTCTCCTCTCTTTCTCTCTATATCTCTTATCTATTTTCTTTTTTTATATTATTGCTTTGAGCTTAGTTTTTTAACACGTTATCAGCACGAGTCCCAAACCAATTGAGATATCTATTTCAATCGAATAGTATCTCCTTCCTAAAAGACTTTTACAATCATCACGGTTCGCCTCATTGCATCAAGGCCATCGAGCTAGGCAAAGTTTGCAACTTTCCCAAAGTGTTTCCATGAGCCATTGAAATATCTTAAAGATGCATTAATATGTCATACGGTTGCATATTTTATCTTAATTCCTTTGGTAAAATAACAAATTCCTGAGATTGAGTTCAGCTAGCTTACAGGAAGTGAATCTATGCATTCTTATTTTTAAATTATTTTGAGGTTGGCTTGGTCTAGCTATATTACATGATAATACAAATAAAATTTTGCAGGAAAATAAGCTGACTAAATGAAGAATGTCCATATTGACTATAGCTTGAGGATGTATACATATGGAGTAACTGCTTTAGAGTGATAAACAAGAGCATATTACGGTGCCTTGACATCATCTCTTATATGTACTGCTCCGACAGTTTGCAAGCCAAGATTAGTGGTTAAAATAAATTTTGTGTAACTAGGATAGTCTTATTCCCTTTATATTTTATTATGTGTTGTTCGTGAAAAAAACTGATTATTATAATGTAGTATATCATGAAAGGCTCAAGGGTGAGTCAACTTAGACTTATTATGCCATTGTATAAGGTTAAGACATCGGGTTTGAGTCCTGGTGCACTATGATGTTAAGTGTTAGATTTGAGTCCCAATTCATTTTGGCCAAACATGCCTTTATATGGGTAATGCATTGAGTTTGAGTACCAATGCACCATATTGGTGATATAATGATTGTTTAACCAAAGAATGAGATTCCTTGACCAAAGCTATTTTAGGATAAACGCGGGTTACTGATAATGGAGTGAATAATATAATGGATAAAGGAATAATAAGCAGTATAGAATGCAGAAAAGTAAAGCAGTTTGTATTCGAGAATTCAAATTATCTTATGGATTACAATTTTTCCCTTTTATGTAGGGGCTTCCTAGCATAACGTTTTGGTTTCTGTAATGATTGCTCATTAATGGCTAATTATTACATTAATGAGGCGTTACAAAGGATCGTCAAAGGATAACTGTTACTATTATATAGGAGTTATATAACGTATAAATCATTAACTGTTAATTCTCGAATCTATCCGTGGCTTTGTTTGGGTTCTTTACGACCGCATCTCTTCTTCTCCATTGGGGTTCCCGTGGCTGATGAACTCGTGGCTGACGAATCAATCCATCTCGCGCTCGTGCTTGTTGAGTTAATCTCGTACCTCTTTATAAAACCATGTCCATCTGTGACGTTTTCTTTGATCCACGTAGCTAGATGAGTTGTCAAGGTCTTGCTTACGTGTGAGACTCTTTTTTACCAATACAATGATGAATAATGAAATATAATATTATTTCATGAAAAGACATGAAGCTTGTCCCACTTGATTTGCTCCATTCTTAAAGTGAATGTGATAGCAGTGCATAATAAGTCTAAATGAAGACAAGTGGTTGACCAATGAACATGTGTGTGCCAAAGACCAAAATAATATAGTCATCATTATGGTAAATGTAAAAAGGAGAACAATATGGGTTCTAAAAATAATCCTTCAAATGTGAAGGAATTGTGTATCAATATGGTCTGGAAATATGAAGCACACTCAGACGATTATAGTCCATTTTTTGAAAGAATGTGACTTGTGACAAGCATTGCAAATGCAGACTCATTTCCTGAAAGTGAATGTGAAAATATATATATGATTCAAATTATGCATAAGAATATATTTATGCATGATTGAATAAATACTACAACTCACATCTACAGGAGGTTTGAGAGAAATAAAGATATGAATTTTACAATGTGGTTACATGACTATGTCATTGATCGCGTATATGAGGTACGCCAAAAATATGTTGCCATGTCTTATAAAAGGTTATTAAAGGCAAGCTTCAAGCAAGAAATGGTTTTGCTTATGATGATTTTGACCATGACAATTATTATGATATGATTTTCTCCGTGGGGGAGATATTAACCATATGGATGGTGTGACAAAAGATTTTGTAGTACAAAATCAATTAAGATCTCTAGAAGAGCCAATTTATTACTACCCGAATTAATGAAATTGTTCTTGATATTAATATTGCAGTAAGTCTCAAAAGAAACTTTTTGAGTTTCAAATGTATAGCCAAAGTAGTTGGCATATTTGAGACTATAAATGAAAGGAAGATTGAATATCTTCATATTACTATAATCATACCGGGCAAATATGAAAGGTTACTCGATTTATTTATTTTTGAAATGAAAGGAAGATTGAATATCTTCATATCACTATAATCATATCGGGTAAATATGAAAGGTTACTCGATTTTTCTTCTATTTGTACTACACATGTATAAGCATGATGATGGAATCACATGCCATAGTAAATTAAATAATTACTGAAACAAATATTAGTTGGCATGATCGGTTGACCATCACGGTTCAATTATGATGCGAAAATTGATTGAGAATTCACATTGGCATATATTGAAGATATAGAAGGCTCTTCAAGAATTCTCTTGTGTTGCTTATTCTCATGATATACCAGCTAAGATTGGGATCAAATCCCTAATTTCTGGAACGAATAAAAGGTGATATATTTATGGGTCCAGTCACCTGCCATGTGGACCATTTTACTATAATATGATTTTAAAAGATGCATCTATTGTATGGTCACATGTGCGTTTGTTATCAACTTGCAATTTGGATTTTGCAAGGTTGATTGCTCAAATTATTAGAGCACAGTTCCAGAATATAAACTATGATAATTTGATATTGCTGGTTTAAATCCAACTTGGTTTAGCAGAAATTGTATGCCTCCAATTATAGCTAAACCATTGGTTATGAGATGTATTATTTAACATACAGCAGCACTTGTACGCATCTAGCCAAGTTATGATAAATTCTCCCTATCACAATTGGTTTAGGGTCAGGAACCAAATAAGTTTTATCTAGAAATATAGATCTGCTATATGATTTAATTGTTCCACCACAATGCAAAATGATGGGTCCCCAAAGAAGGTTGGAGATATGTGTTTGTTATCCCAGGATTAGGGGGAGAAAATTGGCAGCTAAAAAAGTAATCATGGAATGAATTATTATGAGTATACCTAGATCCTCATACAAGAAAATGTGAACTTGAAGTTCAAGTGATAATTCATTTGTAAAATATTTCCAGGCGTATTTGCTGACCCAAAGCTAAATGTTATATTTCAGCTGCTAAAGCTCCAAATAGAATAAGGTCCATGATGGACATAGTCTATAGAACGCATGAAGCGTAATAGACTAATCGGTTCCAAAGATAAAACTCCTTGAAGAAGGAGAGGAGCAAATGATAAAGATGGTTATACTAAGGAGGCAAGTGCTATGTAAGAGCACTGTGACATAAAACTTTATAAGACCTCATGGAAGAGGCCCAGGTACCTGAAAATAATGAGATCTCGATAAGCTATGTCTTTATTGTGTGATGATGGAACTGATGTAAAATGATCATCGATGATATTGTTGATATAAGTAGCGCTCAATATTTTTAATATTGACGAGGATCTTGAGCTCAAATCTGTCATAGAATTTGGACAGATAAATATACGCAATCAAGATTGACTTCACTTGAAAAACGTGAAATTTTGGACTGATAGTTCCAACACCTGAAAGTATAAAAGCCAGTGGGCCGACACAAGATTTTATGTAAATGTCCTGGCGTTGATTATATGGAAACATGTTCCCTTGTGGTGGATACAGTTGCTTTCAGATTTTAGTCTGGAAATACGTGATAAATTTGATATGCGTATATAAATATCATTGAAGGATTTAAATTGTTCTTAAACATATTAAGGTTCCCAAGAAATTTATTAAATAAAGCTTCAGCAAATTCTTATGTGGATTAGAGCAATCATGGCGTACATGATTTATTTTTGTGCCAATTTCAATTGATGCACTATATATCTTGCTAGAACCATGAGTATAACAAGATGCTAGCGATATCTAGTTTTATTCTTATATGAAGATATTGGAATACTATTAGTACTATATTGCAAAAGGAATCCTTGATATAGATTTGTTTATTCTAACAAATAAAGATTTTGTTGCTTATGCAAATGCAGGCATTTTCTGAAGTCCGTTTGTCAAACAATCTATTTCAACTGATGAAGCAGGTGACTCAACACACTATAGATGTGTGAATTTTCTTTGAAGAGAAGATTCTAATAATTGTGAGGACACAATATTTATCGAATGGAGAAATAGATGTACAACATATTTGTTCGCTTGATAATTTGGCGGTTCTATTAAATGAAGCATGAGCAACCTCAATAATTAAGAAGTTGGCATACAAGATCGGAACATGTCATCTCAGAGAAATAAATTGATGTTTTCATCAGGGGGAGGCAAATACGCGATGTTCTCTTTTTTCCTTAGCTAAGGTTTTATCCCACTGGGTTTTCCTGGCAAGGTTTTTAATGAGGCAGCAAGTAACGCGTATTACAAGATATGTGTACTCTTTTTCCTTCACTAAGATTTTTTTTTACAAGGTTTTAACGAGGCACATAATCTATAGACATCCAAGGGGGATTGTTATGAAATATTATTAGTGGATGTTTATAACTCCTAAAGAAGTTACCCCAACTACTCTTCTCCATTAACCTCCCACTACTTCATATCATTATGGTTGTAACTCTCATACCTCCATAACCTCTCCATGATCTCAAATGTTTAATATCATGTTTATTACATTCTTTTGTATACCTCTATGTAATACTATAAATAGAGGATGAGAAGTGATATTGTATACACTTGAATACATGGAAGAAATAAGAATCTCTCATCTCTTTCTCTCTATATCTCTTATCTATTTTCTTGTTTTATATTATTGCTTTAAGCTTAGTTTTTTAACTATATATATATATAAATATATATATATANACGAGGCACATAATCTATAGACATCCAAGGGGGATTGTTATGAAATATTATTAGTGGATGTTTATAACTCCTAAAGAAGTTACCCCAACTACTCTTCTCCATTAACCTCCCACTACTTCATATCATTATGGTTGTAACTCTCATACCTCCATAACCTCTCCATGATCTCAAATGTTTAATATCATGTTTATTACATTCTTTTGTATACCTCTATGTAATACTATAAATAGAGGATGAGAAGTGATATTGTATACACTTGAATACATGGAAGAAATAAGAATCTCTCATCTCTTTCTCTCTATATCTCTTATCTATTTTCTTGTTTTATATTATTGCTTTAAGCTTAGTTTTTTAACTATATATATATATATATATATATATATATATATATATATATATATATTGGAAAATTACCAGCGATGTCCATTTATAAGTAGCTAATTACAAAAATTGGCCAATTCATAAAATATTACTAATATTAGCCATATATTACTAATATTAGCCAATTAGCTATTTGAAGCAAAAAAAAAAGTTAAATTTTTGTTTTCTTTTGAGTGTGTTTTATTAGAATAGATTGGGTACATCTTATGGAGCTTGAATCTCAGTTTTGGGATGATTTGGTGAAGTTTTGAGGTGGTTTGAATTGAAACTTCGAAGTAAAAACTTAACATGAAAAAGAATGATGTGTGTATCACATATGTATCATATTTGTATCAATTAAGTATCACATGTATATCCATGTATATCTGTGTGTGAGAAACATGCGTGATACATGTTTGATACATGTGTCGCATAAGATTTTTTGAACTTGATTTAATTACGAATTTTGATACAAAACCAGTCCAAATCATCTCCATATGTTTTCAATGAATTTCAACTATACCCATTGAAAAAGTTTCTTTTTTGCTTAGATTTTTGGAATATTGTATATTTTTTTATATTTTATCACCTTATTTGCTACCTCATCCATGAAATTTCCTTTCCGTCTTGCATCTAATATTGCTTAAGAATATGGAAGAAGATTTTTACATGTGATTCTTTGAGAGAAAGAACCTTATTTATTTGATTTTTCAATTTTTATATGTGCTTGGCTAATTTTGATAAGTTTATGACTAATGGCTAGAGGTTGGTAAGTTGAGACTTATTTGGACATTTGTGTAAATTTCCCTAACAAATTTTAAGTGATCTAATGATAGTAAAAAGAGATTACTTTGTTGTAAAAGTTAAATTCAACTAATATACCTTTTGAAGGATAACCATAAAGGAAAAAGAAGAATGCACCCGAAAAAGAAGAGAGAAGACCAAATTTTGCTTTTTGTTCGCAAAGCTTCTTTAGTGAATCAAGAACCTAAATGTGGTTGTTTTGGATAAGTGTGACATAAATAAGTGGAAAATAAAAGTGACCATTCTATATATAGCGGTGTTTTAAAGAGTGCTATACTTTAACGGTGTTTTGGCCGTTAAAGTATAGCACTCTTTAAAAGAGCGTTATATATGTATAGCGCCAATATGAACCGCGCTATATAGGGTTGATAGGACAGTTAAGCATAGCGCGGTATATAACTGCGTTATATATGTATAGCGCAGTTATATACCGCGCTATACATAGATAATTAAGGCCCCTTCTTCTTCCCCACGATCAAAGAACCAGATGACCCCTTTTTTTATTCAAAGCAGAACGGCCCCCCCAATTTCATCTTTAAAAAAATTATATTGGACCCCACCAGTCACACAAAAAGATAAGATTGTAGGTCCCACATCCTAGCAAAGCCTTCTATTGTTGTGGTTTCCTCGTTTCGGGCTCAAATTTTCAATTTATCGACTTTCTGAAAAACATAAATCGAGGTATTCCGATTTAGTTTATGTAGAAACTCATATAATAATGCATATTAGTTGTTTTGAATGTGTTTCCATGTTGTTTTGTGTTTTTTTGTGTGATTAAACTAGTATGTTATTTTTATCCAGACTAAGATATTATTGTTCTAAAAAAATATGTAAAATTTGAGAAATCATTATTTTGTGTTAATAAAAATGTTAATAAATTTCTTTTACTGTTTTATATGTATTTTCGTGAATTTTTTGTGATTAAATGTATTTATTGTTTTTATCTAGTTTAAATTATTTATTTGCTTAAAGCCTAGTGCCCTTTTAGCGTAGTAAAATGTAGAGCATTTTAGCTTAGTAAAATGTAGAGCCTTTTAGCGTAGAATCCCTGTAGTTTAAGTATCTCTTATACTGATAGATCAAACACAAACTCTGTCCAATTTGCAAAAACAAACTATTTAATTTATAAAACAAGCACACAAAATTATGAAAATATTAAAATTGAAACACATAAGAATTCAGGATAGCTTGGTGCTACTGGGCCTCAAATATCGATCTTGGAACCCATAGGTATATACTCTGTCCAATTAAATATAATAAAAATTAATTATTTAATTTACAAAACAAACACACAAAATTATGAAAATATTAAAATTGACACACATAAGAATTCAGGATAGCTTGGTGCCAATGGGCCTCAAATATCGAGTCTGGAACCCATAGGTATTTACTCTGTCCAATTAAATATGATAAAATTAATTATTTAATTTATATAACAAACATACAAAATTATGAAAATATTAAAATTGACACACATAAGAATTCAGGATAGCTTGGTGNAGAGCATTTTAGCTTAGTAAAATGTAGAGCCTTTTAGCGTAGAATCCCTGTAGTTTAAGTATCTCTTATACTGATAGATCAAACACAAACTCTGTCCAATTTGCAAAAACAAACTATTTAATTTATAAAACAAGCACACAAAATTATGAAAATATTAAAATTGAAACACATAAGAATTCAGGATAGCTTGGTGCTACTGGGCCTCAAATATCGATCTTGGAACCCATAGGTATATACTCTGTCCAATTAAATATAATAAAAATTAATTATTTAATTTACAAAACAAACACACAAAATTATGAAAATATTAAAATTGACACACATAAGAATTCAGGATAGCTTGGTGCCAATGGGCCTCAAATATCGAGTCTGGAACCCATAGGTATTTACTCTGTCCAATTAAATATGATAAAATTAATTATTTAATTTATATAACAAACATACAAAATTATGAAAATATTAAAATTGACACACATAAGAATTCAGGATAGCTTGGTGTTATGGGCCTCAAATATCAAGCCTGCAACCCATAGATATATACTCTGTCCAATTAAATATTGTATAATTATAAAAATAATTATTTAATTTACAGATCAAACATGCAATTAATATTGTTTAATTTACAATAGACGACATGGACGTGCCACTTATGCATCCCAGACCTGCCTCTGATGAGCTATTAGTATACAGGGTGATCATAGGCCCGCCTACGTATGGGAGGGAGAGCTACTGGCCCAGACTCTCCGCGTTAGGAGAGTGAACGGCGTGTGGGATTTTATGAGGGACAAAGTTCTCCATCCCCGTGTAGTCCAGCGCCTGCGATATACAGGCTTCTACAGGATTTTTGAGATCGAGCGTCTGCAGCTCGACTGGTCTTTGATCACGGCCTTGATAGACTTGTGGCGACCGGAGACGCACACTTTCCACCTGCCCATTGGCGAGGCCACCATCACGCTGCAGGACGTGGAGGTTTTGTATGGGATGCATGTTGATGGCCTTCCCGTTGCACTGCCTCAGGCTATGAGATTTATGACGCATGGGCAGTATTAAGACATGCTGCAGCAGCTCACTGGTTTCAGGCCACAGGATGATACTGCACACTCAGGGTTCAGTCGCATGAGTTTGACAACTATTAGACAGCATTTGGAGATATTTCACCCCGACATCACCGACGAGACAAATGATCTACATATTCACCGGTATACGAGGTTGATGTTGCTCCTTCTGTTTGGGGGGTCTTGTTCCCGAACACTTCGCGGAACCTAGTTAGCTTGCGATTTCTTCATCATCTTCAGTTGCTAGATGATTTACCCCAGTACAGATGGGGTGCTGCTATTCTCGCCTACATGTACAGACATCTGTGTCAGGCGAGCATGGGCACCCAGCATGACATATGTGAATTTGTCGCTTTTACAGGTGACAACATATTCGAATACTCTGTTCATTCTTTCCAATTCTATCTTGTCAAAATTTATCTTAAACTTTACGTCAACTTTGTATGTTATGTTTGGTCCTTGAGCGGTTCCTACAGTTGCAGCCACCTCTACCACCATTACCTTCGGATGTACCACCTTCGTTTCTCCCTCTAGCTTGGAGGTGGGTTCTCCGGTGTGGATATGTACGAGATTACGATGCTCGGCATAATCTCCCCATTTGCATGGATGTGTTGGATATGCTAGAGGGCGCACAGGTAAATGTGTACCTAAACTTACTTGGTATAGCTTCACATGTGTTGCGCATACTCACGTTTTATGTTGTTATTTGATAGTTCATTTGGACGCCATACAGCGACAACTTGATAGGTGGCCTGCCCGATTATTTCTTGGTCTGACTGATTTGGAGAACTTCCGTCCTGCTGATGTGCCTCAATATTGTGGAGCATCATGCCACGGAGCGGGCACTTCGCTAGTTTGGTCGTCCACAGTATATACCGAGGGGGCCTACATGGGAGTCTATACATTATCAGCGGGATGATCATTCCAGGGTGGACGACGCATTTGTAGCATGGCTAGAGGCGCATGTCCATACTTGGGACCGACGAGCTGACCTGATCCCCCCCCCCC
>ML242349.1:11698-105162 GCA_005239495.1 Nicotiana undulata
GGGTTAAAAAGAAAGGGGCCATGTCCCAACTGGGGGCCGCGGGGGGGCCCCTTCCCCCCCCCCCCCCCCGCCCTCACAGATCTTGACGGAGACTATTCAGCTCTATAGGCCCTGGTACCGCCGTGTTACCCGACTTTTTGTCGGGAATCCCATTTATCAAGCTGGAAGTCGGTACGTTCCATACGTCGGGCGGCACGAGGCCCTAGTATTTTTCTGTTATTATTAATTATATAATTGTAACTTAGTGCAATATCTGTAGTTTATATTTTATATATTGTACGGGATATTGACCTACATATAGTCTACCAGATAGGACTGTGGATGCAGTAACATGACCTCTTTGCACGATTACGGCCGGCACCTTGCAAAGGTGGCTTTCCGGACACTGCAGTGAGCTCGAGAGGATCAACGCTTGGGACACGACCCTGATTATGTGGCTCCAGAGCAGTACCAGCAAAGCAGGGGTGTCGCACGAGGTAGGGGTGCCTCACAAGGCAAGGGTGCCTCTCGAGGTGGGGGTGCCCCACGAGGCCGAGCTGCCCCACAACTTCGAGGTGGGGGTGCCCCACGAGGTAGGGCTGCCACACGGGGTCGTGGTGGGCGACGAGGAGGTGGTCCCCAACAAGGGGGCGTTGAGGCCCTTGTTGATGATGTTGCTGCTGATCTGCCGGGTGCTCTACATGAGCCGGACGAGTATCCCAACAGCATGCCGTCATACAGCCTTGGAATGCAGCTCACTCCAGGGACTTCGCAGATGACCCCATCAGGTCCATTATTGATCACGGGCACGAACCTTACCGGAGAGGATTGAGATGCATACTTCCCAGGCCCATCAACCCCTCCTGAGGATTGGCCGACCCGAGATTCGGATAGTGGGCGCCGGCTGAGTTATGGCTCATCATCACAAGCGCAGGTATGGTTTTATTAGTATTAAATTTAAATTTGTTTTTACTTTTTCATTTATTTTCCATAACATTATTAATTTTCTTATTAAGGCTTCATCCTCGCCCGTCACGGAGACCCTTTCGTGCGATGCTGACATGGATGCAACGAATGATTATATTCAGGAGCCCGACGAGACATGGTAAGACAATTTAAATTGTTGTGACTTTATATATAGTTTCCTATACTGAGCTGACTTATTCTTCTGTAGGTTTCTACTGGACCGGCGGCCCCTTCTACCGATCCTGCCAGCACCACCGATGATCACCCTACAGCGCATCCTGCTGTAAAGAGGCAACGTGATGAGGATGATCCTGATAGCGTAGCCGGGCGGGATGGGATGCGCCTCAGGCCAGCGGCTGCGTTGAAGCACACAGGATGTGGGACACATTGATTTGTTTTTTGTATTTTATGTAAATAGTAACAACAATTTTTATGTTTATATACTATGCACATTACGTTTTTATTTCCCCGTTCCTTCTTTATTTTAATACTACAACACAAACACAAACATAGCAACTTAACATAATTTAAATTCAGTACAACTAATAAAAATACATGACACGGGAAACATAAAGATAAAGTAGTACACTCAACACATACATGCCATTGTTTAGTCACTGCGGCCCATTATTTTCTGCTCCAACCACTAAAATTTATCTTCCAGCTTATTTTTTTCCAATTCTACCTCTTTCAATTTCTCCTTCAAATCCGCAATTTCTCGTTTATATTCTCTTTCATATCCCCACTGTTTTAAGGTCAAATATGAAGATACTACAAAGATGTTTTGTAGCATTCCTGATTACAGGGTTCATCAATTCATACCTCAAAATTGCAAAAAGGTTCGTCGGAAATCCTATTAAACTTGTTCACATACATCCAGTAGCAGCGTTCAACTTCACCATCATCCCAACAATCATTCATCATGCATTTTTTGACGCACTCGCACCTTGGTACATAAAGATGTTCAGACATTTGTTAAAGCGTAAAAAAAACCTTGCTTTTATGGAAAGTTTTGCTACTGGTTATTGTTAAGCGCAGAAAATAACTAGAATCCATCCGTTATTTATAGGCAAGGCAACACACATAACATTTAACCGCGCTATATATATTCACATAACGTAATATTTAACCGTTTTATGCTTTGCGTGCGTGTTACAGATTATGTCGGATACAAAATAGGTTTTTCTTAGGCGGACAGCTTTTTCAGTTCGACAAGACAACACACATAACGTACTCCCTCCGTTCCAATTTATGTGAACTTGTTTGACTGGGCACGGAGTTTAAGAAAAAATAAAGGTTTTTGGAATTTGTTGTCCTAAACAAGTCAAAAAGGGGCCCATAGTATTTGTGTGGTTATAAAATCTTCTCACTAAGGGTAGAATTGTAAGTTTAAGCAAAATTGTTTCCAAATTTAGAAAGGGGTCACTCTTTTTGGAACGGACCAAAAAGGAAATAGGTTCACATAAACTGGAACAGATGGAGTAGTATTTAACCGCGCTGTATATATTCACATAACGTAGTATTTAACCGCGCTATATGTATTAACGTATTTATCAAAAATCTACCTTTAACTCAACTATTTTTGAACTATATTTATCAACTATATTTATCAAATATATTCACATATTTATCCATTTTTTAATCCAATACTATTTTTGATTACATGAACGGGAGGGAGAAATGCATTATTTTACTTATCTTGAAGATGTTAAATATTAATAAGATTTAGCAACAATAGAAACATAATTTTATTAAATACATCTTGCAACATAAACAAAACAGCTACTTATTACAACATAAACTCATTGATAGTTGGGCGCATTAGAAGAACACCCACCACGAGCTTGATTACCACCGCCACTGAAACCAGCCGAAGGACATTTTCAACGGTCGTGTCTTGTTTGCGAGCATATACCACATTTGCGCGCATAAATGGTATCGCTAACATCCATTTGGTTTTGTATACGCGTTCTCTTATGCACCTGTATTCGACGCAAATAGTCCTTGTTACACACCATTTTAAATGGTTCCGACAGCCAATAATGCTCAGCACCCATTGGCTGCAACTGCCCACTATAGGTGTTTAACTAAGAAGCAACGCTATATTGTTTATTAACGTAGTTGGTTGGACCTAAACCAACATGTTGAAAGCACCTGATGACATGTGAGCAAGGCATGTGGTAGATGGACCATTTCCCACAATAACCTTCTAGATTCATTTATGGTATGTACATTATTCCCCTGGTTTTGATGGATAGCAGTGCGAACTTCAAAAATATTTCTGTCATGATCATACTGCAAAATGAATGTCAATGTGCTCGCCGCCTGTATTTCTCAAATCTCTTCATCGGCAGTGGCATAAATTCAACACCCCTTTCCATCAATGACGTTGCAGATGCATCCCTTTCAACAAATCTCTCTGCCATCTGCTTGAACGGCATCCGCACCATGGCAGTGACAGGCAATCCTCTTGCCGACTTCAATAACCCGTTGAAAGACTCTAACACTTTTGTAGTCAGAATTTGCCATCTTCTTCCACCATCAGCATGCAAAGTCCACTTGTGAAGCTCATGTCGCATCAACCAATGATAAGCTCTCTCGTCTTCCTGCCTGATAGATTTCATGTGCCTCCGGAATTTATGCTCTTGTTGGTCTGTTGTTGCCATCCACATCAAATCATGCAGATCCTTGTTGGGATATGCCTTCTGAAAATTGGCCTTAAAGTGCCTCACACAGTAACGGTGGTAGGCATAAGTTTCTTGCCATGCAAGAAAGTTCTCTACAGAACTTAAGATACCACCATACCGATCATAAATTAGACAAATACCGGAATGTTTTTTGACAACGTGCTCTTTCAAATGGTTCAAAAATAGTGTCCACATCTCTTGGCTTTCATTGGCACAAAAAGCAAAATCTAGAGGAAATATTTGTCCATTAACATCTACTGCAACGGCTATCAACAGCTTGATATTATACTTTCCATAGACATGAGTGTCGTCTATGGATATTACGGGCCGACAATGTGAAAACCCATCAATTGCTGGTTTAAATGCCCAGAACATGTAATTGAATATATATTATGGTTTTCCCGGACTCCGCTCAAGCTTCCATTCAACAATCGTCCCGGGATTAAAGTGCTGCAGAGCGGCCATGTACCTGGGTAGATCTGTAAATGACTTATCACAGTTACCCTAAACAATTTCAAACGCATGTTTGCGCCCGATAAATGCCTTTCTTTCAGTAATGGTTGTAGACATATAAAATTTATTAAAATTAAATCCATAAAAAGTATTTGGATTACATTTTAAAATTCAAGATATATTGGTCCGAATAAATATTATGGGCTAATCTAATTGAATTAATTGTATAAGTCCAATATAAATGGATTAAATAAATAAATCTTAATCTATTGGGCTAGTCCACTTAATTGGGCTAAAGTGATGAGCCCAATTCATTAAGCCCAAGATGTCATCTTCCTAGAGGCCCAGTTTGGTGCCACGTGTCAAATGACGTGGCACGCCAAGTCAAACGGAAGAGGCAATAAGATGATGTCATGTGTCAAAATGACAAGGCATGCCAAGTCACTTAAAAGGCCAATGAAATCGCGCCACATGTGCAAGTGACATGTTCTGGCCAATCAAATACAGCCTTGTCACACTTCAATTTGATTGGTCGGAAAGAGTTTGTTCTTATCATAACTCTTCCCTCCCACAACTATAAATAGGGGTCTTCATAACTCAGAAAAGACACTAGAAGTTATAACAAGAAGCAAGAGAGAGCTCGTGGATCAAACGCCGCAAATTTCTCTACAAGTTTCAAGTTTCAAGTTTCAAACAATCAAGTTCAAGTTCAATAAATCAAGTTCAAGCTCAAGAACGAAGAACAATTCAAGTATTCAAGATCCAGAACGAAGTCAAAATCAAATACAAGGCGTTCAAGATCAAGGCTACTTGTTCGTGATACAATTTGTGGCAACAATCAAAGTGTTCGCGACGGATAAATCAANGATCATCCCGAAAATCCCATGAACTCACGGGATATTCGCAAAGAAATCAAGAAGTGGCCGGATAATTCTTGATAATCAAATAATTCAAGAATATCCACAACATACTTCATGGATATCAAATAAATCCATGAAAGCCCGCATCATCCTCGTTCGAGAAATACGCTGCTTCAGCCCTCGAATTACGGAGATAATCCGGAGAGAAGAATCAAGGGAACAAACAGAATTGTACCTGCATCATTTTATCAATAAAATTATTTTTCTTCATATTTATATTGTGGTTGCAATTTATTTTTGTATCACATATAATTTGTTGCAAACAATGATATGACCATATTCCTGGTGGGCTTATACCTTATGGACGCTTCAAGGTGTGGAATAAGGACAAGATAAATCAAGTCAATATCCAAGTNCCAATTTATTGTCAACAAATTCTGGCACGCCCAGTGGGACCAAATCTGCCCTTCATCTCTTCCTCCTGAATCCATAAGTTTCAAAATCAAACTGTGTGATGGCCTTCAAAAGGATCAACAATGTTTCAACCAAGGACGTTACCGCAATCTATGGGGATAAGTTCTTTTGTCCTTTATACCAGTGGCTCCTCGCCAAAGCTGCAAGCTAAAGGAGGAGATACCCAAATAGTCTTGCCATGGACGTGAAATTGCAAAGTGAAGGTACCAACTAATTCTTCACCAAAACTACTCTTGCTAAAGCTATAAAGCCGCGAGGAAGTTGGCGATGGTAATTTCAAGGAGGCCAAGTAACCTATCAAATGAGTTGTTATGCTTTATTATTTAAAAATAGACTATGCTTGCAACAAGTGACAATCATGGTCTCACTTTGCCTATTATATTTTGGTGAATTAAAGAAAGGATTCCATGATGTCATAGTTTCTGTTCAATTTAAGACATGATAATGTTTCTGACATTGGGCCAATAAGCATGTTTATTAGGCATAGTTACGGGATGAAATTTCTGTAAAAGCTTCTTTAAAGACTGGATCCATCTCAAGATGATGCAACTCTGCATGATCAAGCACTCTTTTGAGAAGATACAGAAAATGGGTTTCTTACTTCAAGTCTCGTCTTCAAGTTTCGGCAAGCCTACACCCCGACAAACCTTGAAGTAGGGGGCATTGTAGCCATCGAAATTTTTAGAGATCAAGCCAAATCCTAAGTTAAAGATACTATAGGACTCTTGAAATCATAGGAGTCTATTAGGGTTTCTTGGAGGTTACTCTACCCTAAACCATAACTCACACCTATATAAAGGGACACATATTCCCTTGAAGAAGGATCTCAAAAAATGGAGATCATCCCGAAAATCCCATGAATTCACGGGATATTCGCAAAGAAATCAAGAAGTGGCCGGATAATTCTTGATAATCAAATAATTCAAGAATATCCACAACATACTTCATGGATATCAAATAAATCCATGAAAGCCCGCATCATCCTCGTTCGAGAAATACGCTGCTTCAGCCCTCGAATTACGGAGATAATCCGGAGAGAAGAATCAAGGGAACAAACAGAATTGTACCTGCATCATTTTATCAATAAAATTATTTTTCTTCATATTTATATTGTGGTTGCAATTTATTTTTGTATCACATATAATTTGTTGCAAACAATGATATGACCATATTCCTGGTGGGCTTATACCTTATGGACGCTTCAAGGTGTGGAATAAGGACAAGATAAATCAAGTCAATATCCAAGTTGAAGTGATTCCCATTGAATGTGTCCATTTCACATCTGTGGGTGGGAATGTATTTACCCACTTGCCACAAACCTGTTTTCTTCTTGCTCACACGCAGCATCCAATGACAACCTGTAAACCATCTGCGACAAACAACCTTGTATACCTCCGGAGTTAACTCACATACCATCATCTCACGATACTCTGTTACGTTGTGCATTTTTGTCGCCCTGCTTATGCACGCTTTATCAGGAAAAAACATGCCCTTTGCCAGCACCGTTGGTCTAGAATCATCCCATATTGTCCAAATTTCATCAAAATCCCTTGTGAGAGCATCCACATCCGGCATACTTGGCAAGTTATCAAGGTGAGGAATATTCCTTGAATGAAACGACACTTGGGACTCGTACACTCTTGGTCTAATGGGGATGGAGCATACTCCCTCGTCAAATCAGGTCCTTCATTCTCATCCTCCTCCTCATCATCCTCACGAGGGAAGGGTGTGTCGTCTCCGGAATCATCGGCATTGTTGTCATAATCATGGTTCTCTTCCTCACTCTGTGCATCTGCCAGATCCCAACTTAATATGTCGGGCAATTGAGTGAGGACAAGTGGTTCAACTTGCTCGTTTTCACTGCACAAACAATAAAATAATAAGCTACTGAAATTAATAAATACTTTCCATATAGTTGTATCACTTCTTACAAGTCGTAATGTAATGACATCCCATGATGGACATTTTCCTGTTGGTGATGACTCCCGGATGGACCACCATGATCCAACACACCAAAACTAGGCATATTCCAACTAGGCGTGGGTTCATAACTTATATGGCTGGTACCCTCTGTGGAATATATGAGCGTTAATACAAATTCAATACAACAAAAATATACATCGTAACATAAAGGAAAATTGAAGTTTACCACTCGTCTTGTGGATTATGTAAAGCAGGAGAGAAATTATTTCCTCGATGCTCATTCGCCGGTGGTGATAAGTTTAAATCAAGGTAACTCTTTCATTCGGACTTGTCCGGCAAATACTGCTCCAGAATAACCACCCGATGACTGGGGTTATCCCTACTATGCGCAACCTCATTATTGGGAACGTCTTCAACCTTGTTCTAACATTTTAATTACAAGGAATTCCCGGTATTTATCCGGAGTCCTCAAAAAATCCCTCAAAGTTTCATCAACGTCGATGTTAAACTCAGCGTAACAAGCAACCCCTTGCGGAGTGACGGAATACGGATATCTTCCGGTTACTTTAAGGTTCACCGAACGTTTACTCACACTCATTTATTACATAACAATGATATCAATCTATCGTACTCCGTTATAAATGGCAATTTAACATTACACCGTAGAGATAAACTATAGCTCACAGAGTTATTCGCCACCACAACCTCACCCCCTCATTATAATGAAACCCTTATTTTTCACTCTTTAGACATTATGAAAAATTGCTTGAGAATTTAACAAGAAGAAAAGTTTGAACGGGAGTTAGAATATTTTTTGAATGGATTTTTGTAAAATCCTAACGTCTCTAAATAAGGCAATGCCTAGCTCGGGGGCTGAATGTTTTGAGGTATAGCGCACTTTTAAAGGGCGCTATACCCATTTGAATTATTGTTATGTCAGTTAAACGCATGAGACTTATTGGTGGGCCCACAAACAGGTATAGCGCGGTATATAACTGCGCTATACATATATAGCGCGGTTATATACAACGCTATGCTTAATTGTTTAATCAACCCAGCATAGCGCGGTTCATAGTGGCGTTATACATATATAGCGCTCTTTTAAAGAGCGCTATAATTTAACGGCCAAAACTCTGTTAAAGTATAGCGCTCTTTAAAAGAGCGCTATATATAGAATGGTCACTCTTTTTTTTTTACACTCATTTATGTCGTACTTGTCCAAAAAGACCACAAATGGGTTCTCCATTCTTTAGTATTCCCTACTTTGACCGGCTAAGACACTGAAGTACAAAATTTTGAGAAAATAAACAGCATTAACAAAGTTAATTTAGCATAAAGAGTACTCCCTCCGGTACACTTACCAATTTGCTTTTTTATTTTGGTCCAAAATAAGCGTCCATTTATATAATCAAGAAAAAATTCAATTTATTTTTACAAAATAACCCTTATGTACATATCCCTAAAAAGTTTTCTTATTTCCCACATTAAATATTTAATTAATGGTAGTTTAGTCATACTAGGTATTTTTGTATAGAATATAGTATTTTCTTAATGGGCGTGCCAAAAGCAAATTAGTCGTTATCGTGGACCGGAGGGAGTATGAAATAAAGAAGAAAAATTGTAGGGTGCAAGTTGTACACAGTAATTGTTAAAAGAGATTTCCAAAGTCTTATTTTTGCAATACTGGGATAATAGTGGTATGTTGTTGTTGTTGTTATTGTTGTTGCTGCTATTTTTTGCAATAAGGTGCGTAGTTTAATGATCAACGAATAAAACGATAACTAAGGAGATTAGAATTCAAATTACACTAAAATAAATTAAAATCAGATAATTTATTTTGATATACTTAAGTTTTGATAAACAGAACTACCTAATACTTGTGCTAATGAAAGTTGATACATACTTGATAGAATAATATGCGTGGAAGTGATCATAACACCACTGGTATCAATAATAAGGTTCTCCTCCAAACTTCGATTTTGTTTCCACGTAACATTGACATTGTAAAAGTTCATTTAACTTCTTTTACATTACACTACTATATTCGAGAGTAAAACAAGTTTTATTTAACAAAATGTTTTTCAATATTTTTGAATTTTTTTAGTTTTGCGCATTACTTTGCTTCTAACTAAGTAGAATTTATTCTCACAAGATTGAAAAGTTGTTGTATGGATTGATTCGTGAATGAAATGCATCTCTCGTTCTCCAAGTAGCCATCTTTCAACATTCTTATCTCAATTTGTTTTATTTTCATTTGTGAATTTTCTTTAGCAAAAAAGGCGGATTTTAGACCTTTGCGTCGACTATCAAGTGTTATATTTCATATTTATTTAATTGTACAGTAACATAATATTTATTACAAGATATATTCGTGTCTCATATTAATACTCATATGTCCAAAGTAATCTGGATACAACCAATAATTCTGCAAGTTAATTAATCCAGAACAACGTTTTCCTCTTCATTTTGCTTATTTAATACTATTAGACAGTGACTCTTTGTTCTCAAACACAAAACTAACATGAAAAAAGTAAACACTTCATAAAACAAGGAACATAATTCAAGTATGAGAATTTCATAAATTGTCTCCTACATGAAAAAAAAAAATTTAAAATCAGTTTTTCTTTTATAATGACACCTAATTATGAAGCTCAGGAAATACTACATTGTATCATCAACACTTGGGCACAAAATTAACACCCTGCTGGCAAAATTACCAAATGTGCACAAAGGTTCTCGGCATAATTAGGAAACCT
This sequence comes from Nicotiana undulata, assembly GCA_005239495.1. Classification (NCBI taxonomy): domain Eukaryota; kingdom Viridiplantae; phylum Streptophyta; class Magnoliopsida; order Solanales; family Solanaceae; genus Nicotiana; species Nicotiana undulata. Next base: position 21,797 of record ML242349.1, read on the forward strand.
GGCAAACTCCCTTTGGCTTTAGCAGCTCCTGGTAAGAATTTTGTACATTGCTCAAACTCTGTTGAATGTTACAAAGATACTATACAAGTAGGTCATAATGGTTCCGACCACTATAAAGGAGCCTCACAACTTTCCTAGCCTTTCTGTTTTTTGAACCTTTACGGAACTCAGCTCCGTATTCTGCAATAGGAATGAAACCAGAGCCGCCGCCTCTATGCTGCAGTTTCATTGAAAAGAGCAGAAATTCATAAGGAAACACTAAACCAATAAATATAGAAGAACAAAGCAAGAGAAGTTTAGGAGTACTTTTAAGAGCTTAGATTTTATTCAATGGCTATGAAAACAAAGCTATTGATAGCGTTTACTCAGTGACGGTATATAAGATGTTGGATCCAATTATTTTTAGGTCAGTAACACAATCACACTGTTGCAGTTGCACTGTTGGGGTTTATGATTGATCTACCAACCAGGTAGCACGTCTTCAAGGTCATAATGACCTTTTCAACCTCTTCTCCCACAATATGTCAGGACTTATTGCACATGCAGTAGTCCATATATATGATTTTACAAGTTGGAAGCAAATACCATAGACAATACGTAACCAACCCCTAAACAAGCAGAGCACAGGAGTTTAAGCTAGAGATGAACCTATAAGCCAGACGACTACTTTTATTTAAATCAAATGGAACTTTTACCTTATATTGTTTCTTTTAAGAATCGTCCATTAAATGTTATTGGCCAAACACATAGACAACCCCCTAAGCTTGGCATCAAATTTCATTTAGACACTTCAACGTACCCATGTTCCTGCTAGACAAAAATGTACCTATTGAGCACCTCATGCCCATGTGGCACAAAAAGTGACTCTCACTTGGAGTTGGACGCGTGAAAAGCTTAAAGTCAACTTTTTCTTCTCTTTCCTATTTCTTCTTCACAGAACTCCCTCTGAGACGGCATGAGAGCTCCTGCCTCATGTCCTCTTCCCCATCCTCCATTTTCTTCATTCTACTAATTTACTTTATTTTCCTTTCACTTTCCCTAAATTTTCATGCATTAATTCAATGAGCATATCTGAAATCTCTTTTACAAGAAAAGTAGAAAATACAGATTGTTCCCAGCAAGTTAGGAAATTTTGGATATGCATCTGAAATCACATACTATCTCTTAGCATATAACTGAAAATGAAAAGTAGCATGATATGCAAGTTCTATATTCTTTATATTTTATTACACAAAGGTTGGTTCTAGCTGGAATTTCTCTTACAGTTCCCTTCGAAATCCAAACAAAAAGAAGATAAAAGCAAGAAGGAACGAAAACGGAAAATGAAACAAAAAGGATTTTTCGACCAGATTCAAAGTCTGAAACATTGAACTTCAGATCTCAAAGGAAATGGTAGCAGATATCCTTAGTCTCGCTGAAAACTTTCTGGCGAGTCGTGGCAGAAAATACTCTTTCGGAAACCTCTACTACTTCCGACGAACCTAGTGATGCTTACCATTTTGACCCTCTCTCGCCTGAACATGAAGGAAAGAACGAAGGGAGGAGGGAAAAGGGGTTACCAGAATCTTTTATTGGGTCTTAGAAGCTCTCTTTATTTTTGTTTTTTTCACTTTATACGTGTCACCTAGTGATTAGTCATGTTATCCATGTCAGCCAGATTGGTCTCCACGCGCTTCATTTTGAAGATAAATTGTGACCAAGTGTTCAATTGGCACATTTTTGTGGGTGTTGGAGTGTCTAATAGGAACAAAGGTATGTTGAAGTGTCTAAATGAAATCTGGTGCCAACTTTAGGGGGCTATGTATGTATTTGGCCAATGTTATTACTGATGTCCTCAACAACATATTTGTTTCAATACTTTATAATCACTTTGTTTTCTCCCTGCTTCATGCTGTTTAAGAAATAATCATTACACAAAAGGAATGAAAACTAAGGGCGAATTGGTTCATTAGCCTGAGAAGATGAAGGGCCTTTATATTATTTTTTCTTTCTTGTCTTTTAACTTTACATATATCACTCGCTATTGCCAGCAGAAGCTTCCACATAAATTGAATTGGTACATTTGACTTGATTTTTCCGCCTTATTAATTTCTTTTGGAGGAGAATTAGTAGATTAAATGAGAAAAATAGAAAGGAAAAGCTCATGGAAGTCTTGTTTTCAAAGATGAGTCGTAGATGAGGTCTGCAGCAAGCACTGACTTTTAGGGGGCGGCAACTAAAGAGGTGAGAGTCTACTGGTTTAAGGAAGATGCTGGTGAAGCTAGGATGAAGTTAGCTTGCTTTAGAAAGACCTAACGCACTTGGAATTCGATTTGGTTAATGTATACACTGGGCTATTTTGGATGAGATTTCACAGAGCCTACTTTACTTGTTGGAAAGGAAGCATATATGGTTAAACACCGAGACCCAAAATACTTCAGTCTATGCTGTTGATGCTTTATTGATAGGACGGATAAGCTTCGCTTCCAAGTGACAAGTCCTGGTTATGACTATTAGAGAAGTAAATCTTTTGAAGCAAAGGGATAATACCTCCTGTTCTGGTATGTATACCGTAATTGGCTGGCAACACAACTTTGATAATACCTGATGTAAGAAAGATGATCTATCATAAGAACTTACACATACAGCAACTAATCATGTATTGCTGACAGATACACTAGGTAGAGGATAAAGACAACAGAATATTCAAGATTAGAAGAACAGGGCTAAAATTTTGCTTACCAATAGCTCCGACTCTCCTCCCCAGAAATCAGATCGTCCAATGCGTTGGCAATATCTAACAAAACAAGTCAAACTATTGAGAAAGGACTCTTATCCGAATCACTACTAGTATTATCATAAAGTACCTAAAATTGATGAATGAAGCTTCATGTTACCGTCTCAAAGACTCCTCAACTGTAATGGCAATCAAGGCCTCTTCATATTTAAGACGTTCTTTCTCATCATCACAGAGAGCCTCTTTTACGGCCATTCTTAATTCATCTGTTACACAAGAAAAGAACAGATTTTTCATCAACTTCAGGAAATAATCCAATACAAAAACGGGAAGAGAACTAATAACTTGCCTTAGTGTATCAGGAGTAAGATTTTTGGAGATTACTTAATATGTGGAATGCGTAGTTTCCTAGTGAGAGAAAAATCATAGATGTAAGGGACTTCGTAATTTTGACCAGTTAGAAAGCTACTATGAGGTTCTAATCTTGTTGGTATATTTTTTTTAATTGTTATTAATTTTGTCGGTAGAATTAATGAGTAGCACGAAAATGATTGATGAAAATCTGCTGTGGGTAATATTACCTGCATCCTCTCTTTCATCTCGAGGGTTAAGTTTCACGCCTTTGTTGAAAGCCATCCCTTTTACCTGATTTAGAAATAACAGCAATTCCTAAGAGAAACGAAGTATTGCTTCCAAGTTTCAAGGCACTAAAACATTTTAGGAACAAATAGCATGAAGTACAAAATAGGAATAATCCACATCTATCAGATATTCTTATTTTCAGATTTCTACCATATTTGAAGAGAATTCAGAGTCATCAACTTTTCATAACCTGAACGATAAAGAGATAAATGAATTTTCAGAGTTCCTTCATGATTGATGGGATTGTTAACTTTCAGTTCATCCTGATAGAACTGGATTCAGATAGTTTTGGTTTCTTATGTAAATAGTTTTGGTGTCTTATGCAAATCTTCTAAGTTAGGCAGACAACACAAGTCCTTATCTCTCCCTTCATAAAAATAGAACCCATGAAAGGTTAAGGTCGCATAGGTCCTTATTCTTACAAGGATAATCATAAATGAGATGTTACAGCCTAACCAAGATTATACCACCTGAATACTGCAATGTGCATAGTGGGAGCCATAAATATATGTACTAACTTATAAATTTACCACACACACACACAAAAAAAACAAAAAAGAGAGAGAGAAAGAAAGAGTGAGATGCATAAATGCATGTCTTTACATTATTATTTGTCAACGGCATTGTGGTGGAAGTTGTTTAGGGTCATTGATACCTCCTATTCCTGTGTGCGAGCACCTCTGAATACATAAAATCAGGTTTTCAGGGATTTTTGCTAGCAGAGTTAAGGCAAAAATTTGTGGCTTTCTGCCTGATTAGAAATGATTTTTGCATTTGGCTAGATGGAAATTCAAGATTATGAATGTCGTTTCAAACGCCTGGCAGAAGACGGGTTATTTCGCTTCTTTATGGACTACAGAAAATAGTCGTTTAAGGTGTGGCGCATGTGGACCTACTGCAGAATTGAGAGGTATTGTCAGTAAAATGACTTGGTAGTTTTTAGTTTAATTTCTACTCTTGTTAGAGGAGCATGTTTTCTCAAGTTTGTGTTTCTTTCCCTTTCAAGGAATAAGCAAAAATGTTCCAAAACCATGACCATTAGGGTAAAAAGACATCTAAAAGTTATAGCAATAAAGTTATGCAGTCGACAGCTTTACATGAAATTGATTTTCGGATCAGGGAAGGAATATGCTTCATACCAGAGCACGAAACATACAGCGGCCATCACCTGTTACTCTCTGTACTGAATAACGTTCCACTTTCTTTAATGCTGGTGAACCTCCACCTCTACAATAAAAATTTGAAGAAAAAGAGAGGCACACAAAACACACAATTGTGAGATCAAGTTAAGCACTTGATTCGAACAAAATTAGAACCTATTTAGACTGAATTTAGGTAATTCTCAAGCCCTTCACTGTCTTAGGGTATAAAACTTGGGGACAACATATTAGTTGTTAAAGGCTATTTTACATAGTATTTGCTTTGATGTAACTGTGTCCAACAGGTGTGTCATGGGTACAGGTTCTTCATGGAGATTCTTCAATTTACACTAAAAATTAGCAAAAACTGCACATACTCATACAGGATAATTACATACACTCAGTATATTATACGCATACATATACAAGTCCATGTAACATAGGTATAGAATACTTAACACCCATGTATGATACATATCTGTATACAAATCCATGTAGCATAGGCTGAAGGCATGCTTGTGACAGGGAATAGGCCTCAACCATTAATATATAGTATGAAAAGATCGGGTTTAAGTTTAAGATTGAGAAGTAGTTTGCGTTTGGCTAATTAATTTATAAAGCACTTTTGAGCAACAATTAGCATTTGGCCAAGCTTCTAAAAAGTGCTTCTAAGTGTATTTTTCTCAAAAGTGCTTTTCAAAAAGTGCTTTTGGAGAGAAGCTATTTTTTTTTGTTTCTCCAAAAATGCTTCTGTTTCTACTTAAAAAAACTTTTTCCCTTCAAAAAGCTTGGCCAAACACCTTAAGTTTGGCAGGAAAGCACTTTTCACTTATAAAAATAAACACTTTTGGCGAAAAAATAAGTTTGGCCAAACAGGCTATAGGTCTCCTAAAGGATATCTACAATATGTAGAGGTAAACCTCCTTATAATGTGAGATTCGTCATAGGTTACCTGCTACAATAGGTAAGAGTGACCTGATGGTCCAAAAATTCATTACACTGATGGTGTATACAACTTGAACTAGGAACAATCATTCTAAGCAATAACAAAATGTACCAACACAACTCAAGCTAGCAAAACCCCACTAATTAAAAAAAAAGGAGGAGAAACTTACAGTGAGGGTCCTATTCTAGCAAATGAATGATGAACAGTGGCACCAGAGAAAACACCAAAGGGGTTTAGGCCACTTTGCTGAGGCCTGTAACTGGAAGCAGAAACTGAAGCAACTGGAGAATTAACCAGCTCAAACTGCGCCAATCCATGTCTCAGCTCCTCCAGCACCATTTCTGTACCCAAAATTTTCAAAATAAAATCAAATATCAATCAATTGATTACACCTCAATTCCGAACTAGTAGGGTAGACATACTAATGCACTCTATTTAGGCGCATTTTATTCTAGTACTGAATAATTTTAAAGTGTAAGAGAGCTAAGTAACCATTAGAGGGCACGGCGGCCATGAAATTCAAAGCTCGTCAATAATTAATCCAAAACTGCCGTATCACCGGACGGCTAGTGCTTTTTATCCTCTCTTTTTTCCCTTTAGGTAAATTGTTTTTGAGCAATAAGGATAAGTCGATAAGTATGATATAGCTGGGAAATGATCTTTTTTGGAGTACATCTGAAATGCTCACTCTGGTCGATGGCCCCTTTTTTATTTGTCTTGTTGTTAATAAAAATAAAAATGACCTCTCCTTAAATTACAGACATTTAAATTTAAATTTATTATCTTTAACAAGAAAATTTTATAGTCGCCCAGATAAAATGATATTTAGATAGTATATTTTAAAAGTTTTATAACCATACAAACACACAAATGATATGACATATTCAATATTATATATTTCAAAAAACTTCGTTTCTTTCTTAAAATTAAAATTGAGGAAGTAATTATTTTTATATATTAGAGTATAGATATATAGTTATCACGACCCAATTTATCCTCTATTGAATGTTGTGATGTCACGTAGTCTTAGGAACTAGGTAAACCTAACATTAATTGGATAACAACAATATTTAAACTAACATATGACAATTTCGAAATAGAAATCTCTACACAATTTTATAATCCCAAAATCGGTAGTACAAGTCATAAGCTCTACAAAGTTTGTCGGAAAACCTCCAAATACAATTGTTCCAAAATAAGGATAAATAATGCAATACAAAAACTAGAAGGTGACTCCAAAGCCTGCGAACGCAGCAGCAGGTTTACCTTGAGTCTCCACATCAACAATCCGCACAAGCTAGCTAACGATCAACTGACTTCGAAATACCTGGATCTGCACAAAAATGTGCAGAAATGTAGTATGAGTACACAACAGCGGTACCCAGCAAGTATCAAGACTAACCTTGGTGGAGTAGTGACGAGGGACAGTCAAGACACCTACTGGACTAGATAGCATGGATAAGTATAAGTGTAGAAACAACTGAGTACGATGTCTATATAATGACTATGCATAATGACAAAATAATACGATAATTTACAGTAAGAAAAAGGAAAGCAACCAGTAACAGTGGAACACTGTAATAACGACACGGTAGAATGAGCGGAACACATTTTAAGTCCAATGAATCACAGATAAAGGAAAGACAAGTAGCAACTCAACAAAATGATCGCGTTCACACCAGATTTTGGCCAATTACCTCCACGAGGTACCGAACTTCAGAATATTCACAATTCACGAGTCCCAATTCCTGAACTCTAAACACTTGGCATCATGTGCTCTCATTATAATTCATAACTGCTCTGATGACACACGTGCCAATAGAGTCATTCTCACAGAGAAGGCAAGTAAACAATGGTGTGCATCTATACTCAACAATATCAAGATCCATTCTCTTAACCGATAGGAGTGATTAACTACATGTATGCTTGTGCAAGTATTCTAAAATGGTTCATGCCAACTAGTAAGTATAGAAAAAATGGACAGCGTGTAAAATATTTCCCCACAATTTTCCACATGATAAAACTCACACAGGTTGGTGCACCAACACACAAATATCAACAACAAGAATGCCATGAGACCATCACAAGTCATCACAAATCAGTCCGTAACATAGCCCACCTTGTCTCGCCACGTGTGCAATAATAAAGTAAATGCCCACCTTGTCTCGCCACACGTGCATAATAATATTCTCATCTTGTCTCGCCACATGCGCAACCCACATATATAGTCTGCCTTGTCACACCGCATGTGCAAATATCAATAGTAACAATAGCACGGCAGAAACCTCGTGCAACAGAATAACACCCGCACGACATAAACCTTGTGCATCATAATAACAACTGCACGGAAAAAACCTCATGCATCACAATAACAACTGCACCGCAGAAACCTCGTGCATCACAATATCAAGTACAACAACAACAATGACAATAATACAAGAGTACGACAAGTAAATCAACTCAAGAACTTTCGATCGCAAAGAAATGGTAGAACTAGTTCATAAGGAATGACCACAATAGAGAATACTAGTCATAATAAGAACAACTCAACAAGGGAGAAAATAATATGTAACAACGGTCCCACAAAGTACAGTTCAACATTAAGGGAGATATCATGAGTCAATAATTTCAATAAGGGTAAGTCAAACTAAGATATAAGATACCTGAACTTCTTTTAAGGTTGAGCAATTACGAAAGAACTACAACAAATTTAATTAAGGATAGGCAGCGGGAAGATAATCATAACCTTAATTAAGGATGAACAATTACAGAAGAGATAATTATACTTTAAATTAAGGAGAAGCGATTAAGGGAAGGGGGATAGCATGGCAATATAAGAGGTAACAACTTCAGTTAAGTCATATAAGAGTCAAATAGGCAATAATAGTGGATCATAATTCCAATTAAAGCATGTAGAGGTGAAACTAGTAACTAGGAACTTAATCATAACAAAAACAACTTCATACTCGGTGAATGCAAGGACCTAAGAACCCTAAAAGGCCAACTTTCTACAAATGAGCCGGAGCACGTACTCGTCACCTCGCGTACACGGACATCACATGATACAATTAGCATAAAAGACTCAAATCCTAAGGGGTAGTTCCCCCACACGAAGTTAGTCAAGATACTTACCTCAAAGCAGACTAATCAATACTCTAAAATGAACTTCTCGGGTAAAACAACCTACAGACGGCTCAATCTAGCCAAAATAACTTCAAAGCATAAATAAAACTCATAAGAGACTATTCCGGATCATAAAGTCTCAATCTTTATAAACATTTAAAAATCAACCCAAAAGTCGACCCCCCGACCCGCACCTCGAAACCTGACAAATTTTACAAAATCCGAACACCCACTTGATACGAGTTCAACCATATTAAGATTATCAAATTCCGATACCAATTTGTCCCTGAAATCATCATTTTACATTTTGAAAGCTTTCTTCAAAAATCTCCATTTTGCTCAACTCAAAACACTAATTTAATGATAAAGATAAACATGGAATATAATAAATTCTAAGTGAAGAACACTTGCCCCAACGATTGGCTTGAAAAAAATACGAGAAATCTCTAGAAACCGAGGTGTAGAACTCAAAATATGAAGAAAATGGCCAAACCCTCGACTTATATGATTCTGCCCAGGACTTTCGCTTTTGCGGACAAGGAAACGCATCTGCGTCCTCGCATTTGCAAGAAAAAGTTCGCATATGCAAACACAACTTACAAAGACAGGCTCCGCACCTGTGAAGAATATAGTCTCACCCCGACACCGCAGAAGCATCATAAGGAGCTCAGAAGCAAGACGTCCCGCAGATGCGATCACTGGACCATAAAAGCGGCCTTCGCACCTCCGTGGCTGCCTCCGCAGAAGCGACACAACAAGACTTGCACCAACTTCGCATAAGAGACCAAGAACCTCCCAGAAGCGGCTCTGCAACTGCGATCAAACCTCCGCAGATGATACACCAGAACACTGCCCAACACCAGCTTTAGCCAAAATGTTCAAATAGATCCGAAGCTCCTTCGAAACTCACCTGAGCCCTTCGGGACCTCAACCAAATATACCAACACATCCTAAAACACGATGCGAACTTAGTCGAGGCCTCAAATCGCATACAACATCGAAACTACGAATCGGACCATGAATCGAACTTATGGACTTTCAAATCTTCCAACTTCTAAAACACGCACCGAAACCTATCAAATCAACTTAGAATGACGTCAAATTTTGAAGCCAAGTCCCAAATGACATAACGGAGCTGTTCCAACTCTCGAAATCGCATTTTGACCCTGATATCACCAAAGTCAACTCTTGGTCAAAACTCTCCACCTTCCAAACTTCAATATTTCCAGCTTTCGTCGAAATGCTTCAAATTACCCTATGGACCTCCAAATCCAAATCCGGACGCACGCCTAGGTCCAAAATCACCATACGAAGCTGTTGAAATCATCCAAAACCCATTCCTGAGCCGTTTACACAAAAGTCAAATTCCGATAAACTCTTATTGCTTAAGCTTCCAAAACTAGAATCCTTCTTGTGATTTGACTCCGAATTATCCCGTAACTGAAATGGATCACACACGAAAGTCAATACACATAATACAAAGCTGCTCAATACCTTATGCCGTATAGTGGGACTTAAATTCTCAAACAGTCGACCGGTTCATTACATTCTCCCCCTCTTAAATAAACGTTTTGTCCTCGAACGTGCCAAGAATTGCCTCGAAGTCATCAAATCACTTAATGCACACATCAACATAATCCCGTGGGTGACTCCGCATCACCCCAATCCACTAAAGCCCAACAAAACCATCTTAATTGTAATGTATCCCCTTCCACCAACACCAATAAGCTTTAGAGTCAAAAAATTCCACCATTTGTTCGTCTCCAAAAGACCCGATTCCCATATTCACACCTAGTATTGACCTCAACCAACTGCAACCACTTATTCTTACACCCATAAGGTACAACCACACACGTGACACATCACACATAGGCCCATAATGGAATCTCTATTTCTGAAATAATTCTTGGCTCGATCACTTAGAAACTCCCGAAGGTGCCCGTCGTTGAATAACCATGCTACTTCTTCTATCAATTGTCTACAATCTTCTATTCTGTGGCCATGGGTGCCATGATACTTGCACATTTTGTTGGGATTTCTCTGGGCTGGATCAGTTAGTAGAGGTTGAGGCCATTTAGTATCTTTGATGCGCCCGATAGCCGATATGATGGCGAATGCGTCAACATTGAAGTTATATTCTAACAATCGTGGTGATTCTTTAGGTCCGGTATTCCTGTCGAAACCATTATTGCTCATGAGCCCTCGAGAGATATGTCCTCGATCATTTCTCCTTTAATTTCGTACAGGGTTGTGCTCAGGTCCGTTGCCCCTACGATCTCCATTATAAGGTTGGTGTCGATTCATGTTCAACCTTGGTTCTCGATCAACGTCCCTTTTGATTCTGTAAACGGGTCTGATAGGATAAACATAACCGGAAGGTGCCCCCAGCTGGTCGTCTTTGACTATAATCTTTCGATTGATACCGATTATGTACATCGGCCCAGGTAACAGTGGGGTACACAATCAAGTTCTGCTTCAATTGTTGTGAAGCCACTAAGGTTCGTACATTTAGTCCATGAGTGAAAGCTTGAACGACCCAATGATCAACGACCGGTGGTAGGTCCATGCGTTCTATTTGGAACCGAGACACAAACTCTCTGAGCATCTCATTATCTTTCTCCTTTACCTTGAAAAGGTCCGACTTCCTAGTCTCGACCTTTATGGCTCCGGCGTGTGCTTTTACAAAAAAAATCTAAAAGCACGGCAAAAGAATCAATATAGTTAGGTGGTAAATTAAGGTACAATATCATCGCTCCCTTTGATAGGGTCTCCCATAATCTTCTAGTAACACAGATTCGATCTCGTCGTCCCCTAGATCATTCCTTTTAATTGCACACGTGTAAGAGGTGACATGCTCGTTGGAGTCGATAGTTCCATTATACTTACGAATCTCGGGCATACGGAACTTCTTGGGGATCAGTTTGGGAGTCGCGTTCGGGGGAAACAGTTTTTGTACGAACTTTTTGGAATCCAAATCCTTAGATATTGGTGGTGCCCGCGAGATATGATCAACCCTGGAATTATAGGTTTCCACCTTCTTGTCGTTTTCTTCGATCTTCTTTTCCCCCAATTCAACTGGATTCGTCAGTTCCTCGAGCATCTTCATGATCGCGGGATCGGTCCCCGATTCATATCCGTTCGATTTCCTTGTCACCGATTCGACCCTATGAACAACTTCTTGGAACGGCTTGGGCTCGATCCTGCTTGGTGCATGGTTCTGGTTTTGGAGTTGTGCTATTGCGGCTTGTTGAGCCTGCAACATCTCGAAGATCACCCGAAGGTTGATTCCTCCTTTTTCGCCGCCATGTGTGCTCTGAGTGGCCGATCGAACATCCCTGTGGATGCTACTCTCGGGATCAACGACCAAATGTCACTACGGCATATGGGAGCTGACGTCGATTGGATCTACAACTGAAAATCCATCGAGGCCAACTAGAGGTACGTCGTTCCCTGGTGCTATGTTGTCATTTTCGTCATGATGACCGAGTCATTGTCCACGTGTACGGGTGTTGCCTGAGAGTTCGACATGTTGATCCTGGAATCAAAGATACTCACAAGAACAAGTGTAAAATAGTGTGTTACGAAGGTTAGTACCAGACAATCACTATTATCCCTAGCCCCACGGTGGGCGCCAAACTGTTTACTTTAAAAACGGATAACAATTAATTTATACGTAGTTTTAAGGATACGTGATATAACTTGGCACAAAATGAGAAAATATATGTATTAATATTGAAATTGACTGGAAAAAACGAATGAATAGCCTTGGCCTTCGAGTTCGATCACCCTCGAACCAAGCGAAGATTCAACTGATATAAGAATAGAGTGACAGGATATTGAAAGCTAGAAGAAGGCAGTGTATTGCTTTGCATTGCGTAAATGTGATATCTTACAAATGATCAGACCCCCTTTATATAGTAGGGGAGTCCTACTCTTGATACAATTCTAAATACAAAGAAATCTCATGATTGGCTAATTAATCAAGCTTTTCTTGATACGCGCCGGGATTTCTACCGCGATCCTCCCCCGATTGCGGATATTTCAGCTTTCCGTTATTTGGCTCGGTAAACTTTCCTCGGTCTCGCTCGATCTCTATCTTGCTCGGTCTCGATTGATCTTTATCTTGCTCGGTCTGATCTTTGGCCGATCTCGATCTTGATCGGTCTCTGGGTCACGGGCTCGGCAATCTAACTTCACACCATGGTTTGATATAACACGAGGTTGAATGTTGGCCTATCATGTTCCAATATCGATTAGTCATACGAAGGGCAAGCCTAATTTTGACCGTATACAAGCTTAAACAAGCTTCTATGGCTTTCCATGGCATTTTTAGTTTAACCTTTCGACTCAATCCAACAAACTAATGTTTAATAGTGATTTCTAAATCGAATTAAGGTGCTCGTTTCTCTGAAACTCGATTTAGCTCACTGTATGCTTTAAAATTGATACTAAATTGAAAATTGTTTGGAGTAAAGTGATATTTGGACCTTTTCTGGTAAATATTTTATTTTTGGGTTTGTATTCGTTAAAACTGTTTATGAACTAACAATTTGAGTGATTTTCCCAAAATAATTACATTCGCTGCAGAGTATACAAAAAAATATATATGAATGATGTATACCGTGTAGATTTTCCTTAATTGTTCTCGACTTTTGAAATCTTAACCGACTATAAATGTTTTCATGCTATACAGAAGGAATTATTTTTAAGTGTACCCCAAGGACAAAGGATCTAGTTGGACTACTTTTAATAGGGACAAGTCATGTGAGGAGCACGTATCCAACCGCCTTTGTTTTTTTACATGAAATTTGATGAAAGATTTTTCAAAAGAAAATTTTAATTTTTTTCGAAATTAGTGTTGTTTAAAAAAATTTAATTTTCATTTGAAGATGTATTTTGAAAATTTTCGAAAATTTGAAAAAACTGCATAAAGTTGTTTTTCAAAATTTCACTCAAATTACTTACAAAATATCAAAAATAACCCAAACTAAAATTTATGTCCAAACATAACTCTAAAATTCAAATACCATTTTCACTTAATTTTTTTTCAAAATCATTTTTTCGAGTTTTACAATTCTTATGTCCAAACGCCTACTAAAATTAAACCATTTTCTCGATAAGAGTCAGAAGTACTGTATATTTAATGAATTTGGAGCCTTGGAGGGCTATCAATATTCCGTGTTATTTATAAGAAACAATTTTAATCATACCTCCGAAAGCAGAGGCCGTCAATTATTATTACTCCTATTGTACATGATACAAGCTACTTTTTTTTTTAAATTTTATTTTTCACCCGAAATTCTGGGGGTATTTGCACTCATATTCGCTTTTGGGTCACGTTTTAACTTATATTTATTTTGTAAAAAAAATTGTAAGCGTACCCGCTTTTCGCATAAACTTCAGGCCGTATGCCTGAAGTAGCAAAGACAATCACACAAAACTTCAGCATTCTAGGTTTTTTCAAAAAATTTAGCAGAAGTGCTGAAGTTATTTAGTTCATTTGTAAAAATTTCAGCACTAAATAAGCTGAAGTTTTATCCTGGATTAATTAGTTTTGTCATAAAGCTTTTTTAATAACTTCAACAGAAGATGCTGAAGTTATTTAGTTTATTTGTAAAAACTTCAACACTAAATAAGCTGAAGTTTGGTCCTGGATTAATTAATTTTGTCATAAAGCTTTTTCAGAAACTTCAGCAGAGGATGCTGAAGTTATTTAGTTCGTTTTCAAAAACTTCGGCAGAAGTGCTGAAGTTATTAAGTTCATTTGTAAAAACTTCAGCACATCTAAGTTTTGCCCTGGATTCATTAGTTTTGCAATAAAGCTTTTCAAAAACTTCAGCAGAAGATGCTGAAATTATTTTGTTCATTTGTAAAACCTTCAGCACTAGATAAGCTGAAATTTTGTCCTGGATTCATTAGTTTTGCAATACAGTTTTTTCAATAACTTCAGCAGAAGATGCTGAGGTTATTTAGTTCATTTGTAAAAACTTCAGCACTAAATAAGCTGAAGTTTTGCACAAGTATCAGGAAGGCGGCGCCTGAAGTTGTAAAAATTAGGGTATAAGTTAAATAATTTTAAAAATATGGGTATAGGTTAAATGGGGACGACCAAATAGGGCGCCCAACCCAATTTTTACGAAATTCTGTACTCACATTAAGGCCCGACTAATTCGGATTCGTGTTGGAAAGTTCCATATTGAGAATGTAAAACGCTTCCTAACAAATGCGACTTCATACCCAGAAGCTCAAACTCGAGACCCTAGATAAAAACTACTACTAATATCTTACCGTGTGCCGTTTGCCCTTTCTAAATTCTCATTGATTAAAAGTTTTGTAGCATTTAAACTCTTTAATATGACAACGATTTTTTTTTTTTAAAAAAAGTTGGTTTTGATTTTAAGACCTGCAATAAAATTCATCAAAAAGAGTAACATTTCAGGATAATAAGTAACACTTTTGGTTCCTCATCTATCATCAATTCTCATTTCGATCCTTGTAATATATGAGTAAGCATATTTAATTTTCAATTAGTTAAATTTTTTATTGTTGGTCTCTTTATTAATAAAAATATGTTATGTGTAGACTTATTTTAATATCCTTAAATATGAGATAATACCATAAACTTAACATAACACGTGAATAATTAAGTAGTGTAACTGTTAATTTGCTAAATTTGTGAAAATTCACAAAAAGATGGATCAAAATTGCAATTGAAGGTTAAATATAGTAATACATATACTGCAATGACGCTCAAAATAAAAATTTATTGATAATTAATAAATCAAACTCGCAAATTTCTCTAGCATTTACGAAAGCTTTTGATGTAACAACAATTAGAAATATCACATACATACAACAAATCGCCAATTAGGTTTTTGTTTTAGTACCGACCATTAATTTTCTTGATGGGACGAATTACAAGAAAATACACATGACTTTACACCATAATAAAAAATGGTCCATGTCTAGCCCATATTGTATATCTTTTGAAAGCACTAGCAAATTTAAAATATGTGTTCTTACAACCGTGGCTTCTATAAACTATGGAATTAAATTTGTGTTCTTACAATCATTGCTTTCACTTTCTCTTCTTCTCACATCTTCTACATATATGTTTTACGGGACCGTATATATTCTGCTTCTCGTCTTGTGTCACCTGGTTGCAATGTATGAAAATTGAAGAGTAGACTTCCACCATTGAAGATCATTCAAAGCTTTGATTTTGAAAATGAGTTTTTTTTTGAGTTTGTTAGTTTTTTGGATTGGGTGTTGTTCCAATTTATTGAAAATATCAAAAGGAGTTCAAAATTTAAATTTGAAGTGATTTGGAGTAGATTTGAAATAAATTTCAGAGAAGACGCAAGGAAGAAAACGAAGTCAGTTTTTTGTATAATTATGTATAATCTTGTATAATAGTGTATATGAGTGTATAAACACGTCTTATACACTATTATACACTTTTATACACATTTATACAAGCGCATGTAGACGAACTTCTTCCACGATTTTTAGTTGCAATTCTTGTTCAAAACCAGTCCAAATCTCCATTAAATGACTTCAAAATTTATATACAACATCCTTATACTATTTCTAACAAGTCTAAATAACACCCACTCCAAAATTCTCACAAAATTAAATTCGAAATTTAAACCCACATATTTAAGCTTGTTAAAAATCTAATTTTCACCACCCAAATGGATTTGGTTTGTTGAACTAGTATTTGAGTTACAGTTACTGATTCGAAAATTAACTTAAATAGTAATTCTGAGAACCTATTGGAGTTGGATGTTAAATATTAGCCTATTATTTTTGGGCTAGTTGGTTGTAAATTGAAATATGAGCTATAAAATTGAAAAGTAAGAAACCCAGTTGTTTTAATGTGAAATTTTCCCTATTTAATTTTATGTTTTCACTAATTTTTGCACAATCTATTAAAAACATACTTGATTATCTTAAGTCTTAACTATGAGAGTATTTGTCTAAAATATTTTTTATTTTACCCTTAAACGTCTCAGTCAATTAAGACTTCACTATTGAAGCAGTAAGAAGTAAGAACAGATTTGAGAAAGACTTAATATGAAACGTTTTGTTGTTTTAAACATTAAGTTTTATCAAATTCAGAATGTGAAGACAATAATTATTTATAACTGGAGGTAGTATATTAGTAATAATTATGAGTTTATGCTTCTCTATTCCATTAATTCCCCTCAATAGGTCAAATGCAGATATCAAACTTTTGTACACCTTTCAAACACTAAAGAAACAATAAATCCTACCTACTGAGGACCTAAACTTAACAAACATGTTTGACTATTACTTAATTACTAGTAGTAGTATTTGGCATTAAAGATCCTTCTTTTAATTACTCTACAAATCTTTCTGTAATTTGTTGCTACTTATTTCTTCCACTTTCATATCACATGTCATCACTCACAGTGTTTGAGTTATTAACCCCTTTTTTCAGTAATTAATTAATTAATGTATAGGGTTTAAGAACATGGACAAAAAACACAAAGTCATTTGGCTTATTAACCATCTGACGTGTAAAAATTAATTGAAAAGATGTTCACGTCCATAGTTAAAGTGCTTCTTAACTTGTTTAAAAGGTTGCATAATTATATCAAAATTGGTTAGTTTTCCTATTCCTATTTTATTTTTGCAAGGATTTATTTTAAATTGTTATTCAAGGTTGCACATGTAACAAAACTATCAAATTCATTCAAACACATCTGATTCTCTACTTAATATTACCATTCACTATTCGAAGCTTCAATTAACCCGAGGAGATTAAAAAGAAATACAGAATTAGATGAAACTATATACTTATATTTCAACTTCTTTTTAGTTCAAAGAAAAGAAGAAGCAGGCGTAGAACTTGTTGTTAAGAAAGACAACATATATGATTGAACTCTTTAAGAACATAGATATTTATATTATCATGAAATGAGTTGAGCTTAAGACGCGAAAATTCATAAAGTCGATCCCAGTTTTTTGAAATTGGGATATAATTATTGTTATTGTTACATCACGAATAATTAGCAGGTGCAATTATACCTCCTCTTACTGACATGAATTTTGAATTAAGAACTAATGATTCTAAGCTAGAGTATCATATAAAGAGTAATTAAGAGCCCGTTTGGACACAAGAAATTTATCCTTTTTTTCAAAAAAAAAAAAAAAGAAAATTAATTTCAAAATAATGTTTGGTTATGAATACAAATTTTTAAATCCAACTTGAAAATGCATTTTCGAATTCAATGAAAAATTAGAATTTTGGTATTTTTATGTCTTACAAATTTACCCTATACTTTTTTAAATTTATATAATGACTCGATCCGTTATTAAACCTAAGTAATACCTATAACTACCCACCGTATGATTGAGTGGCGTTGAATTATATTGACATCTACTGTTATAAGAGCCCGTTTGGACATATTTTTTTCTTCTTTTTTTTCCAAAAGAAATTCACTTTTTTTCGAAATCAACGTTTGTTCATAAAATTTTCAATTTTCACTTGAAGATGCAATTTGAAAATTTTCGAAAATTTGAAAAACTCCAAAAAGTTGTTTTTCAAAATTTTCACTCAAATCACTCACAAAACTTCAAAAACAACCCAAACTGAATTTTATGTCCAAATACAACTCTAAATTTCAAATACCATTTTCACTTGAAATTTTTTTCCACTAATTTTTTGGAATTTTACAATTCTTATGTCCAAACGCCTACTAAACCTAAAATTTATACTTTTACCTGAAAGAGTCATGATCACTTTTATTATAGATTGTCCGTACAGTTAAACAACAAGCATGTTTGATTGTTTGTTTCAAGTAGGATAATCAAGTCCGGGTGGCTTTCATATTTTTAAAAATTACGGGATATAAATAATGTGCCCGTTTGGACATAATTTTTTTTCCTTTTTTTTTTTCGAAATCAGCGTTTGTTCATAAAAATTTCAATTTTCACTTGAAGATGCATTTTGGAAATTCTCGAAAATTTGAAAAACGCCAAAAAACTGTTTTTCAAAATTTTTACTCAAATCACTCACAAAACTTCAAAAACAACCCAAACTGAAATTTATGTTCAAATACAACTCTAAATTTTAAATACTATTTTCACTTGAAAAATGTTTTCACCATTTTTTGGAATTTTACAATTCTCATGTCCAAACGCGTACAATGTTTCATGGTTTTGGAAAAAATACATGCAAATATGTTGCAAAAATTATAACCAAACACAACTTCATTTTCAAATCAATTTTTTGTGAAATTCCAAATGTGAAAAAGATCTTGGAATTCATGTCCAAAAGCGCCTACTAAATCTTCACGAGTAAACTGAGCAATTTTATGTTTTAATAAATAATTACCATCTATATCATGAATTAATCGAATAATTTCAATTTATTTGTTAATATCAAATATAAAACAAAATAAAAATCCAAACCACTGGATGTGGTACAGGTGCAGAAAAATCCAAATCCAATGGTCAGAAGTGATTCCAGCCTCAGTTCAACACATTTAACGGCCGAACCGAGAAAAGCTGGCTCCTCTTATTAACAAGCACACAGGTAGGTTTTTTTCTTTAATAATTTTTTTAATATTTTAATTCATTTTGCCCTTTTCAATTTCCTTTTTTTTTGTTTCCATCCGCATAAGAAGTATCGAAAACTCAGAAATCAAACTCACTCATAAGTTGCTGCTTCTGCATAGCTTTTATCTATATCTATACACTGATTTTTGTTTGTTGAATAAACCCAAGCCTAGCTCTTTCGACGATCTTCTCGATGCTCTCTGCTCCTTAAAACTACTAATCTCTCTCCACAAAATACTCCTCTCATCAACTCCTCAGATCTCTCTCTTTCTCTCTCCGCCGAATCTGGAGCTCTCATTCTCTTAATTCTCGGTTTGTTTTCTCGCATTTGATCAGTTATTTTTTGGTTTAATTTGATCGATTTTAGCTTTATAGCTATGATTTTGTTTAATAAATTCGCTAAGCTTGTTGCTGTTATGCTCTATTTTGTAATGTTCATGCAATTAAATTTCTTTTTTTTTTGTTCGTTTGTATGTATTTGTTCACCTTTGTGAGCTTAGCATAGCCGGTTCAAAGTGTAAAATAGTAAATTTTTGCCGAATCTGGAGCTCTCATTCTCGGTTTGTTTTCTTCACATTTGATCATTAATTTACAGTTTATTGATTGAATTTTAATATATAGATTTGATTACATTTAATAAATTTGGTAAGGTCGTGTTTCTCTATTTCCTAATGTTTATCCAGTGAAATTTGTATTTATCCGCCTATCTGATTAGCAGAGCCGGTTCAAGTGTAAACATAGTCAAATTATGAAGAGTCGGTCATCCTTATAGTCATGGATGTTATGATTTTTGTAAAAACAATATTGGATGAAATGTGTCCAAATGGAGCTGAAGGGATGTAGTAGATTCATAAAGTGGTCCCCAACTAGTTTTAGATTGATGTGTAGTTGATTGATTGATTGATTCTTGTGTTTTATGCAAATGTACTTTATGTTTCGGCACAATAGTAGTCCGTGGCGGAAGCAGGATTTTTCTTAAGCGGTGTCAACATATAAAAAAGTGAAATAATGGATAAATCACTAGTCATTTTCTATATTTCCAAAATTTTCGATTTGCTTATTATCTATATATACATATCTAGTAAATGTTTCGACGAAGCTGCGTCCCGTCACACCACTTCGAGCAAAGGTATATCTGCCGCAGGTACTAGTTACCTCAAAAAATTTGGTGCTTGATGTTTTTTGTTAATTTGGTGTTTATTTGCATATGTTTTTTTTATATCCTTTGCTGCAATCTCTAGCTTGTGCAGGGTAGCTGTTTTTTATCGCTTTAGTGACTGTTTTTAGTTTGATTTTGAGTTTGCTGCTGAAGGGTGCATAGAGATTAAACTCTTTTGCTAGCGTCTGAATATGTTTCTCTGCATAGCTAGGTGATGGGTCTAACTATGTGCCGTGAAATTTATGTTTGTTAGTTTCGTCATTCATGTATGCTTAAAAGTATCCGATTGAAACGTTGACTGTGCTTTGAAGCTAATTGATTTCACAATTATGTCATTGGTGGGCTATATTCTTTTAGATTCTAAATTTTGTGCACTTTCCCCTCTTTATGTGAAATTGATTAGGTTAACCTATTGCAGAAACTGGAGAATGGCTTCAACTTCACATCCTCCCGTGGCATTCAGTGGAAGTTTGGCTTCTAAAACATCGGCTTCAGACCTTCTCCGTAGCTCAAGAAATGGTGTCTGCGGCGTGCCATTGAAAGCCCTCGGCAGAGCACGATTGGGCTCTAAAAAGAGAGATTTTGCCGTCTCTGCAAAAGTTCGAAAGGTAAAGAAGCATGAGTATCCTTGGCCAGAGGATCCTGACCTTAATGTCAAGGGTGGAGTCCTCAGTCATTTATCACCTTTCAAGCCATTGAAAGAAAAGCAAAAGCCGGTGACGTTGGATTTTGAGAAACCTCTTATGGATCTGCAGAAGAAAATCATTGACGTAGGTTTCATGACCTAATGCCATATATGTTGTCTCAAGAGATATTACCTCTTATATCAATGTAGAACACTAAACATTTGTCAATTGTAACTGTTTGTTGGATGCAGGTTCAAAAGATGGCAAATGAAACTGGATTGGATTTCAGTGACCAAATTATCTCACTCGAGAACAAATACCAACAGGTTTGAATGACAAAAATGGCCTTCCACTTATTAATTGAAAAACAAGACAATTGGCCTTTTGTTGCTTAATGTACTTGACAAGGTGGGTTGCTCTGATGGTAAGCACCCTCCACTTCCAACCAAGAGGTTGTGAGTTCGAGTCACCCCAAGAGCAAGGTGGGGAGTTCTTGGAGGGAAGGATGCCGGAGGTCTATTGGAAACAACCTCTCTACCCTAGGGTAAGGGTAAGGTCTGCGTACACATTACCCTCCCCAGACCCCACTTGTGGGATTATAGTGGGTTGTTGTTGTTGTTGTTGCTTAATGTACTTCTGCTGTTATTAAGAAAAAGTTACTATTGGAGGTCAATTCTAGGTGTTTCCACAATCTTCTTTATAGAATATTTTCAGATTATTTTGAATTTCAGTATTGATACCATGAGACAGTACTTGTAATCTCATCCTTCCTTTTTTTTAACAATTTTGTTTAGGAAAATTTTGGTCAGTACTGTGCATTTTGTGAAAAATGTTATACCTGAATAAAAGTATTTTAGGATAATCCTTATCAAATAAAAAGAAAGTAGAAAATTTGGACAGCCCTTTTCCTTTTTTTTTTCTGTGAGAAATATTTGTTGCATTACTTCAATTGTTGCTAAACTGCTAAGAAATGTGTCTCAATCCATGTATATATTATCATTTGCGGAGAAACTAATACTGGTCCTTTACTGATATCCTTTCCAAGTGCATCATCATCATTTAATGCTCTGTAAGGGATGTATATTTTTCACACACATGCTAGGGGGAACTAGAGAAGACAACAAGAGCAATCTGGGGAGGTCACAGGGAAATCATAAGATTCTGATCTCTAGTAAAGAGTTTGATTTTGAGTTTTTGTGATAAAATTACCTACTTTTTTGATTTTGAGTTGGATGCTTAAATAAAGGGTAGAAAAGAATCGTGTTTTGTAACACTTGCCTTTTATTCTTTTATAATGTTTCGAGAAAGGTATGAAGGTGAGAACATTTTATCAGCACTAACCTCGAAGGTCAACATTGTTTTTGCGAACGATATAATGTAGCTGGTATGCTGAACTCTTTACTGTCCTTTTCAGGCTCTAAAAGATCTTTACACACATCTGACTCCTATACAAAGAGTGAATATTGCAAGGCATCCTAACAGGCCAACTTTCCTTGATCACATCTTTAATATTACTGAGAAGGTCTAGTAAATTCAACGACTCTCGCTTGCTTATCAAATAAATTTAAAAAAATTGCAGACTCTGTTTCTGTTCTCTTTTCCATATGCTAATTACCGTTGAAAATTCTAACAATGGAAAATCGTAAATGCCGAATTTGCAGTTTGTGGAGCTTCATGGTGACCGAGCTGGGTATGACGATCCTGCCATTGTCACAGGCCTTGGCACAATAAATGGTAGAAGCTATATGTTCATGGGTCATCAAAAAGGACGCAACACAAAGGAGAACATACAACGTAACTTTGGGATGCCTACGCCGCATGGGTATGTGGTTCCATCATGTTTGAGCTTTTAATATTTCTGTACGAGTTTAGATAAAGTCACTTCTTTGTAGTATGTGAGCCTACAATAGTAAGAAAAGAATACTTGTTAAACAGCTATAGGAAGGCTCTGCGGATGATGTACTATGCTGATCATCATGGATTCCCTATTATCACCTTCATTGACACACCAGGGGCATATGCTGACCTCAAATCGGAGGAACTAGGCCAAGTATGTACACAAAACTGATGTAGTATGCTTTTCTCCATTGGTTATTGCTAAACTGAATAGTTTGTAATGCTTTCATGCAGGGGGAAGCCATAGCTCATAACTTGAGGACTATGTTTGGTTTGAAAGTACCAATTATTTCCATTGTTATGGGAGAAGGGGGTTCTGGTGGAGCTCTGGCTATTGGTTGTGCTAATAAATTGTTAATGCTTGAAAATGCTGTCTTCTATGTTGCCAGGTGCCTCTAAAACTGTTGACTTTTACTATGAAGAAAAATGTTGTTTTATGATATATTTTTGAGATGGATATGGAGAGGTGTATACTGCTTGCAAACTTAAATATGTGGTGAATGACATTCATCATGTCCTTTATAATCATAAGCTCTCAAGAACTTTTCCGTCAATATTATTGTATGTTGACTCAGCTTCCCAACTGTCTAAGCTTTGGTGGATAGAGTTATCGAGTACTTGTGCTGGTGAGGAGTAGGTGAGGAGTAGCAGGTACTTGGTGGAACAGTCGAGGTGTGCACAAGTTGGCCCCGACACCACCTATATTAAAAATAAATAAATAACATAAGAAATTATAGTTTCAGCTTTTCATCAATTTTAAAGGTGGTTAGCACCTTGGCGGTAGGCCATGTCTACTTCAGAAACAAATTTAATACATCGACTATTAGCTGTAAAACACCAGACCAATACTTGAAAAACGTAATCTCTGTTTGGATGTCCTAATGCTGAACCATCTAATCTTATTCCTTTTGTTCTTAATCTTGGACTACCCAATCTCATTTCAAATGAATAAACTCTGCGGAAAAATGAACCTGGGAGGGCAATCTTCTTTTTGGCAATATAACTATTAACAAACTCAATACAATTAGTGAATATCTTGCTGTAACGCACCCTTAATCTTTCAATCAGATAATTGTGGTACTTTTCTTTTGTATTTTTTTGATTCACCTGCTCAGACCCAGTTTTCTGTATAGTGTTCTTGACTGTCATACTTGATAGTGATGTATGCTTACCGTTCTCAATTCCCACTCGTAATTCACAGCCCAGAAGCATGTGCAGCAATTCTATGGAAGACCGCAAAAGCTTCTCCTAAGGTTGCTATAGTTAAAATTCGATAGTGTTAATCCAGAAAAGCTGTGAAAATTATTGCTGAGTATGGCTTCATTTCATTTCAGGCAGCTGAAAAACTCAAGATAACTGCTCAAGAGCTGTGCAAGCTTCAAATTGCTGATGGTTCCATTCCTGTAATATTACTTCATTGCTGTATCTGCCTAATTGATCAAAATCTCATTCTTCTTCATAACTTCCATATTTTCCAATTAGCTATCAAATTTAAAATGCTAAAAGAAGAAATGTGAATTTCTCATCTGTGAGTTGTCTTCCATTTCTGACCTTTGCAATCTCCTAGCAAAGTCATAATGATGTTTCGTAATCTCTGAATTACCATATTGCTTATTATCTGCCTTGCAACTATTCCTTGACCGTTGGTAAACTTGGGTGAATATATGTTGATAAATTTGGGTGAATATATGTCATTAGAGAAAGAAGAGTGATTCACTTTCATCGGTGGTAAATAAATGATTTTTATCGTGTTGCAGGAGCCTCTCGGTGGTGCACATGCTGATCCATATTGGACTTCACAGCAGATAAAAACTGCAATTGAAGAATCAATGGATGTGAGTATATCAAAATTTCTATTTCCAGAAATTGACTTTCAGCTAAGTTGCTAAAACACACCATCCTTGTAGGAACTTACGAAAATGGACACTCAAGAGTTGTTAAGGCACAGGAAGCTTAAGTTCCGAAAACTGGGTGGCTTCCAGGAGGGAGTTCCCATTGATCCAAAAAGGAAGGTCAACATGAAAAAGAAAGAAGAACCTCTTCTTCCACCTGGGACTCCGGATGTGGAGTTAATGGATGAGGTTGAAAAGTTAAAGCAAGAGATCCTGAAAGCAAAGGAATCATCTGGGATGATTCCAGAGTCAGGCCTGAATGAGATGATAGAAAAATTGAGAAGAGAAATTGATTATGAATTTTCTGAGGCTGCTAAAGCTTTAGGTTTGGAGGAAAAATTTGTCATGGTGCGAGAAGAATTTGCAAAAACAAGGAACTCAAACGACCAGTCAATGCATCCTGCTCTGAAGGAAAAGCTTGACCAGCTTAAGGATGAATTCAACAGAAACATGTCTGCTGCTCCGAATTATGCTAGTCTAAAGAATAAGCTTGAGATGTTACAAGAGATGTCTAAAGCCCACAAACTCTCCGAGAAAAATAGCAAGGTAAACAAAATGAAGGAGGAGATCAATAAGAGGTTAAAAGAAACCATGAATCGCCCTGATTTGAAGGAGAAGATTGATAAATTGAAGGCTGAAATCGAGAGTACTGGGGTATCAACAGTTATGGATTTAGACCAGGGGCTAAAGGAGAAAATTGTGCAACTTAAAGATGAAATGGAGACAGAATTTGCTGGCGTTTTTGAATCTTTAGGTTTGCATGTCAACCCACCATCACTTCCTGATGCCAAGAGAAAAATTGATGAGTTTAACAATGAAATTACCAAGGTTATGGAAGACGTCGTGAGTTCGACAGATCTGAAAAACAAGATTGAGTTGTTAAAAATGGAGGTAGCAAAGGCTGGAAAGATAGCAGATGCAGAGTCAAAGGCAAAAATTCAGGCCTTAGAACAGCAAATAAAGCAGAGTCTTGCAGAGGCTATGAGTTTCCCTGAGTTGAAAGAGAAACATGAGAAGCTGAAGGCAGAGATTGTTGAAACTGTTGAATCCCCTGAAGGATCTAACGGAAGTTTGCTCGCAGATAATGATGGTTCTAAGTCAGAAGTAGAAGTTAATGTAGATGCAAACCGTAGCTTTGCATGACGTGAGTTCGTACAATTTCTCCACATTTCTCGATTTCTTTCGCATGATTGAATAACTCTGAAATCTTTGCAGTTCAACCATGATGCAGGTTAGCTGCTAGCTGTTGCAAAAGATAAATCTGTGAATGTATGGAACTACAGATGGAGCCTCTTTCTTCGCAGTGCACTCAATTTGCAATCACTATTTTCTTCTGGAGCTTATCTTCTGAATGCATGGAACTACAGATTCTTTTTTTGGCTAGGCTCTGCCTGTTTTCCTGGATTTTGTTTTCGATTTCTTTAGAATAATTGACATTTGTTTTAAGAGTTTAAGTTAGATTGAACTGTTCCTTTAATTGATATCTTTAGAGGCAAGATACTGTACAAATTATGTGTTTGAAGAGAAGGTTAGAACATGCTGCGATAGAGTTATCATAAATGTTTTCTTCCATATACTATATCTTTTTGGATGTCTGAATGGATTTTGCTCAAATATTTAAACAATCAAGGGAGCAGAACATTAACTTTGGGCAAAATGTCTGAAGGATAAGTAGAGCGTTTTAAAACGTTTGTTAAGTTTATCTGTAATTATCTGTGAAGAGATCAATCATTCCAAAACATTGGCTTTGTCATGTGTGGTAAACTAAAACAAAGAAGAATACTAGGTCTTATTATTCAACTTTCTTTTACCTTATACTCCTACAAGTATGTAACTTGAGACGTTAGATAAAGATGAGTTCATTGCAAGTATAAAAAAATAGTTTCTCCAACGGTCCAAACATTGGAACGTGCAAGGTGAGATAAACTTTCAAAGTGTAACCATTACATCCTCTACATTGCATCCTCATCTTATTTCCAGAATTAGAGTTTGGCCATTCCATCCTCTACCATTGTATCCTCGTATTATTTCCAGAATTGGAGTTCAGCCATAGCTTTTACCTTTTTAAAGAAATCAAGTCCATTGTCAACTATCCTCCCACTCTTTGATATTCATATCAATTGAAATGCTTCACGAATTGGAGATAAATACCAGTAGTGACATCTGTGCGAACAAGGTGAAAACATGAATTTGTGATTGGACAAGGTTCAAATGTCAAATATCAAAGTATAACTCAAAATGTCAAATACCACAAATTTTCTAACTGTCCCGATAATCTGGTGCTGAATCTCAATAATCTGGTACTGAATCTCCATAATCTACTCCAGAATATCGATACTCTAGACCTGAATCTCGATAATCTGCTCCTTAATCTGAATATGTGCCTCACGACTCATTAATGCAGCCTTTTGAGCTATCAACAGGTTTACATTCTCACACTCTTCCTGCATTAATCTCGCCTTATGGTCTACCTCACGGGCTGCAATCTGAGACTTCAACTGCATCAACTGAGCCTTCGACTGCATCAACTGAGCCTTCAACTACATCACCTGCATCACCTGAGCCTTCATCTGCATCAACTAATCCTCTAGGTCCATTTAGAAGAACTCTTTTCGTCTCAATTTTCTCACGCCCCTTTCCCTTTGAAATTCAACAAATATCATAAGTAAATCATTCCAAGAACACAACAACTAGGCAATCCTAGGAAGGAGGATATTACTCGTCTTAGATAATGTTTGGAATTCTACGCTGATGCTGATGGGGTATTATGTGCTCACTGCGAACTGAATGACTTATTCGTCTTGACAAAGGGAAGCACGTTGAGGTGATTACTGTATACGTCAAAATCTACCCTAGAATATTTAAAGTAATAAGAGTCAGTCGAGGTCGACTAGGAAGCAACCAAATTCGTGGTCGAGATGTCAACAATGACCGAGGTCGAGCACCACTGACTAAACCGCAACGACTAGTTTTTGAAATTGGATATTAAAGAGAATATTCTAGTGGATATTCTTTGTACTTGTATTTCTAGGGTTTGTTAGGGACATGTCTCATATAATAGAAAAAGAGACAATGGTGTAGGGCATGTGATATTCACTTGATAAGAACACTTTCCACGAGAAGATTCTCTCTCTCTAGCAAAGATACAAATATTACCTTTTCATCAATATTCTTACTCATATTATTCCATACTTTTCCATTAGATCCGAGAATAGTTTGAACATTCTAGGATTTATCTGTCACGCATCATTGTCAGGCTGAACAATCATCTAACTCATCCATTATTAGGTGAGGAACAATCATCTAACTCATTCATTATTAGGTGAATCATTCCTTCTATTTACTTAAATATCGTTTATTGTTATTTATTGCTAGTTACACCGTCATTGTTGCTCATGCTTTTGGAATATTTAATGCATGATATTATTAATCCCCCACTGGATCAACCCCACATATTTCGTATTTTCAAGATCCACGTTTAGGAATATTATTATTAACTAAGCTTAACCCATCATTATACAAATATAAAGTTTTAACTGAAAGTTATACATTTTGGTCAAACAATTTGGCGCCGTCTGTGGGGAATTCCTAGTTAAACTTTTAGTTTACTCTAGATCTACAACTAACACGAATTGTTAACGTACAAAGAAAAAGAAAACCAAGAACAAGATTCCCTTTCTTTGTATACATAGATCTAATATGGCAGGTAACAAAGAAGAAAGAGTGATAATAATGAGCGACCTCCCAACCAACCTTATGAGCATCATCAATGAGAGCTCTGAAGCAGTGGACGAGGACGCAACCCCTAATGCCTCCCCCAAGCGAGGCGGGTCACACCTTTCTCACTGTAGCATCACGAAATCTCTTGGTAAGGGAGCCTCCACGTCCGTGATGGAGGAGATGCCACCAACAGTAAAAAGGCTCGTTGAGGCTTGGGTAACTGACATGCAAACCAGCATCCTCCATAAGCTCGTTCGGAACGCGACTACAAAAAGCGCAAGGACTTGCGTTATACCACTATCAGACGAGCAACACGACCAACTTCCTCCTCCTCCTGCAACGACAGGTATTACTCGCAATATTGTTAACAATGCAGGCGATGACACTCTCGCGGACATTCTGAAAAGGATGGAGGAAATGGAAAATGAGAACAAGGTACATCGTGACCAAATGAGAGAACACCAAGAAAGGGTCGATAAAATACCGGGTGCTCCTAAGCTCTTGATGAAGAGAGATGTCGGTCGGTTCGTAGAGCAGCCATGTAGTGATGATGCCGCCCCTATGCCATATCAAAAACCATTAAAATTCCACCTTACTTGAAAATATACGATGGCACGACCGACCCCGAAGACCATGTGACTCACTACATCACCGCGCGAAAGGCAATGGCCTCGCCAAGGAACAAGTATCCTCCATTTTGTTGAAAATCTTTGGCGAGACCCTCAGTTGAGGAGCATTAACATGGTATTCACAGCTTCCCGCGCGTTCCATTGAAACATTTGAAGAAATGGATGACAAATTCGTAACGGCCCATGCTGGGGCCAAGAAGGCAGAGGCGAGAGTAAACGACATATTCGCTATCAAACAGTCGCCGGGAGAGGGATTAAGGGACTTCCTCGCCCGATTCAACCGAGTAAGAATGAACTTACCAAATGTATTAGAAGTGATGGCTGTCGCAGCTTTCCAGAACGGGCTGAGCAGAAATGGTTCAAGGGCAACAAAAAAGTTATTAAGTCGGCTTATGAAGTACCCCTCAAGGACTTGGGATGAAATACATATCGCGTATTATTCCGAAGTCCGAGCAGATGAGGATAACCTTAATGGGCCGACTCATCGGCTGGCCTCGGTACAAGCCGAACCTAGAAAAGATCGAAGATATGATATCATGAGGGACCTTGTAGCACCATGATCCAACATGGAGTGACATCTACCATATGTCAGAACCGCCATCGCATCATCTTCCCGCCACAAAGAGGGCCCACCCCGATCAAGACCAGGGACTCACCAGAACGAAAGAGGTATTCCCCCTATTATCCGCTCACAATTTTGCGTGTCACCTATAGAAATGGTCTACGCCTTGGAGAAGCTCGAACCTAAGGTGAAGTGGCCACAAAAGATGAGGTCCATCCGAATACCAGAAAATCAGATGCCCTTTGCGAGTTCCACCAAGAGCGAGGAGACAAGACCGAGGATTGCATCTGTCACGACCCCAAATCCTAACAGGCCGTGATGGCGCCTATCGTGGAACTAGGCTAGCCAACCATCATCGTACTATGCATTTGTTCAATTATAAGAGTTCACAATTTAATAATAAGCATGCAACCAATCATAGAATAGTGTAATTTAGTCTTAGCGTCCCAATAATAGTCTAAACAAAACCTCCCAAGACTGGAGTCAATAGTCATGAGCATCTAAGAACAAATAAATCTAACTCTGCTAAAACTATAATATATGTCTCTGAATCAAATGCTAAAACTAAATAAGGAAGGGAAGTGGAGAAGCTGTGGATGCTGGACAGCTACCTCTAAATCCCGTGAAGCTGCTGCAAACAATCAGAAACGACTACTGCTCAAAATCGGTACCTGGATCTGTGCACAGAGGCACAGGGAGTCTTTATGAGTACGCCAAGACAGTAGTAATGAAAATAAATCACAGTCTGAGAAATATAAAACACACAGTACAAATACACAATTTCACAAAACCAGTAAAACACCAAGTCACCATATAGTATTCATCAACACATAAGTTCGAAATCAGTTTCCAGAAATCCTTTAGAAACAAGTGTAATATCAGTATATCTCAATAAAATGCTTAGTAAAAAAACCAGTTTGAAAACGGGATAAATCATAGTCCAAAAACTTAGTAAAATCATCATAAATCTGCCCCTCGGGCCAAAATCATTTCTCGTAACAGTTTCCCCTCAGGCCATTCTCTTAATCACTCAGTAACAGCCCTGCGGGCATCACTCATGATCAATCATCACTCAATAGCTACCTGCGCTCACTTGGGGTGTGTACAGACTCCGGAAGGGCTCCTACAGCCTAAGCGCTATAACAACATAAGGCCTGAAAGCCTCCTCACAATATAGGCCTGAAAGCCTCCCTAATATAAGGCCTGAAAGCCTCCTCACAATATAGTCCTGAAAGCCTCACTCAGTCAGACACTCTCAATTTTCCCTTAGGCCTTAAACATACCGGGTTCTTGACCCAAAACAGTGTTTCATTTTTCAATAAATAGTATCAAAATACTCCGAGTATCAAAACAATTTATCAGGAAAAGACTGAGTGTAAAATCATAACATATCAGTGAGGAAAATATAGTAAACACAACCCCCAAGGGGAAAACAGATCGGCACTAGGCCCCAATCACGACTTACAACCCAAATCATATCATAATATAATAATACTAATTAAGCATAGGCTTAAAAATCGGTTTAGCAACTCAATAGTCGCCTAAATAGGAAAGATGTTTCCAAAGTTTCAACCTTTGCATTTCAAAACCCGTGAAAGGGTGCATAGTCCGGGGTTTCATACCCTCAGGACATGATTTAAAGACAATACTTACCTTAAAACTAGCCCGGAAATTATTCCGCAATACGCTTGCCTCTCGAATCCACCTCCGAAGGCTCCAAATCTACCAAGTTCAGATTTTTATCATCAATTTATGCTCAAGGAATAAATTCCAATTGAAAAATATCGAATTTAGCTCAAAAATCCGAATTCGGTCAAAACCCGACCCTCGGGCCCGCGTCTCAAAACTCAGATATTTTTATACCAAAATATTTTTCGTCCTCTCACGAGTCCGTACATATAAAGAACACCAAAATCAGAGTTCGTTTGACCCCTCAAATCGACCCCTAAAGGTCTCATAATCTCAAGACCTAAACCCACTTTTTTCTACTAATTTTCATGTATTTAATAGTGAGATTATGTTCTATAATCACCCATAAACGAGTTTTAAGGTCCAAAACACTTACCTCTATGAAGAACACTGATTTCCCTCTTCAAAAATTGCCTCAAGAGCTCTTTGTCTGTACAAAAATGGTGTAAAAGGGGTTTAGGTCGCGGAAGGGTTTATTTTATATTGCCCATGCCTTTACTTAGTGCGAACGCGGTCAACAATCCGTGATCGCACAACTTTATTTTCCAGGCCCCACATTTGACCTATGCAAACGCGGTCAACACCCCGCGATCGCACAACACAACATCTCCCCTTCTCCGCGATCGCATGCCCCCTATTGCGATCGCACAGTGAATTTTCCCAGTCAACCCCACACGCCCAACTCCCTTGTGCGATCGCGCACAAGCCCCTGCGACCGCACTGCCTTCTCCCCCTCTACTCTGCGATCGCACCTCCTCTCCTGCGATCGCACATAACAAATTTCCTGAGCTTACCAACTACTCTGTGCGATCGCATATAGTGCCCTGCGATCGAATAGAGGAAATACACACCTGCAACACACCAGCAAAACAGCTATTTCTCTAAGTCCAAATGGGTCCGTTAATCACCCGAATCAATCCCGAGCCCCTCGGGACCCCAACCAAATATACCAACACATGACATATGATCATTCAAACTTAGTTGCACCCATGGAACACCAAAACTAACATCAAAACACCAAAATCACACCGGATTCAAGCCTAAGAACTTTGAAATTTTCTAAAATCTACCAATGATGCCGAAATTATCCAAAACAACTCCGATTGACCTGAAATTTTGCAGACACATCCAAAATGACATTACGAACCTGTTCCAACTGTCAGAATTCCATTCCGATCCCGATAGCCTATTTTTCACTGCCGACCGGAAATCGCCAAAAACTAACTTTTGCCAATTCAAGCCTAATTCTACACCGGGCATCACAAAATTATTTTGGACACACTCCCAAGTCCCAAATCACCTAAAGAAGCTATTCGAGTTATAAAATCCGCATTTTGAGGTCGTTTGCCAATAAGTCAACTCTTAGTTGACTTTTCCCTTTCTAAGGCTATTTTTTTTTGAAGACTAATTGACTGAATTCTCATTTTAACCATTTGATTTCAAGCCTACCAACTCTAACACATCAATAACAGTATAACCAACCTATGACAAGTCAATAACAGTAATTATAATGCAGGTTCTACTTAATGACGGACCGGGTCCTTACATTCTCCCCCTCTTAAACAAGCGTTCGTCCTCGAACGGGCCTAGAAACATACCTGGAGTCTCAAACAAGTGAGGATATTTGCTCTGCATCTCCCGCTCAGTCTCCCAAGTAGCCTCCTCCACTGGTTGACCTCTCTACTGCACCTTCACTGATGCTATATCCTTAGACCTCAACTTTCTGACCTCGCGAGCTAAAATAGCTACCGGCTCAACTTCATATGACATATTCCCCTCGAGTTGAACTGTGTTGAAGTCTAACACATGAGACGGGTCACCAACATATTTCCTGAGCATTGACACATGAAAGATCGGATGAACACTAGACAAGCTGGGTGTCAAGGCAAGTCTATAAGCCACCTCTCCAACCTTCTGAAGTACCTCAAAAGGGCCAATGAACCGTGGACTTAGCTTTCCTCTCTTTCCGAACCTCATAACACCCTTCATGGGTGACACCTTCAACAGTACTTTATCACCTTCCATAAATGACACATCCCGGATCTTCCGGTCCGCATAACTCTTCTGTCGAGACTGCGCCGTGCGAAGCCGCTCCTGAATCAACTTCACCTTCTCCAACGCATCCTGAATCAAGTCTGTGCCCAATAACTTAGCCTCACCAGGCTCGAACCAACCAACCAGAGATCTACACCTCCTACTATATAAAGCCTCATACGGGGCCATCTGAATACTGGACTAGTAGTTGTTATTATGGGCAAACTCCGCTAGTGGCAGAAACTGATCCCATGAACCACCAAAATCAATCACACAAGCCCGTAACATATCCTCCAAAATATGAATAGTCCGTTCCAACTACCCGCCGGTCTGAGGATGAAATGCAGTGCTCAACTCTACATCAGTACCCATACCTCTCTGTACGACCCTCAAGAACTGAGATGTGGACTGAGTACCCCTGTCAGAAATAATAGAAACCGGAACTCCATGCAATCGGACAATCTCTTTAATGTAAATACTAGCCAATTTCTCTGAAGTATAAGAAGTGCTGATAGGAATGAAGTGCGCGGACTTGGTCAATCTATCCATAATGACCCAAATAGCATCAAAACCCTTCGAAGTCCGTGGAAGCCCGACTACGAAGTCCATAGTAATCCGCTCCCACTTCCACTCCGGAATATCTAACCTCTGAAGAAAATCACCTGGTCTCTGGTGCTCATACTTGACCCGCTGGCAGTTGAGACACCGTGCTACATACTCAACAATATCTCTCTTCATCCGCCTCCACCAATACTGCTGTCTCAGGTCCTGATACATCTTCGCGGCACCCGGATGAATAGAATACCGCGAGCTGTGAGCCTATGCTAATATCAACTCTCGAATACCATCTACATCGGGCACGCAAATACGACCTTGCATCCTCATAACCCCATCATCACCAATAGTCACATCTCTGGCATCACCTCTATGAACCCTATCCTGGAGAACTAACAAGTGCCGGTCATCATACTGTCTTGACTTAATCTGATCAAATAAAGAAGACCGAGAAGCCATGCTAGCTACCACCTGTGGAGGGTCTGACAAATCCAATCTCACCAACTGACCCGCTAAAGCCTTAACATCAAGCGCTAATGGTCGCTCTACTTCTGAAAGGTAAGCTAGACTCCCCAAACTCTCGGCTCGGCGACTCAAGGCATCGGCCACTACATTGGCCTTCCCCGGGTGATACAAAATAGTCAAGTCATAGTCCTTAAGAAGCTCCAACCATTTCCTCTGACGCAAGTTCAAGTCCTTCTGCCTTAGCAGATACTGCAAGCTACGATAACGGTGAAAATCTCACACTGAACTCCATACAAATAATGCAGCCAAATCTTCAAGGCATGAACAATGGCAGCTAACTCAAGATCATGCACTGGATAATTCTTCTCATGCACCTTCAACTGTCTCGACGCGTAGGCAATCACCCTACCGTCCTGCATCAACACCGCTCCCAAACCAACTCTAGAGGCATCACAATAAACCGTATAAGAACCCGAACCGATAGGCAAAACCAACATCGGAGTTGTAGTCAATGCTGACTTGAGCTTCTGAAAGCTCTCCTCACATTCATCGGACCATCTGAATAGAACACCCTTCTGTGTCAATCTGGTCAGAGGTGAAGCAATAGAAGAGAATCCTTCCACAAAGCGACGGTAGTAACCGGCCAAACCGAGGAAACTCTGAATATTTGTGGCTGAAGATGGTCTGGGCCAACTCTGCACCGCCTCAATCTTCTTCGGATCAACCTGAATACCTTCACTAGACACCACGTGCCCCAAGAAAGCTACTGAACCAAGCCAAAACTCACACTTGGAGAATTTTGCATAAAGCTTCTCCTCCCTCAATCTCTGTAACACAATTCTCAAGTGCTAAGCATGCTCTTCCTGGCTACGGGAATAAACCAGGATGTCATTAACGAACACAATGACGAACGAATCAAGGTAAGGCTAAAATACGTTGTTCATCAATTGCATGAACGCGACTGGGGCATTGGTCAGCCCAAATGACATAACCAGAAATTCATAATGACCGTATCTGGTCCTGAAAGCCATCTTCGGAATATCAGAATCCCGAATCTTCAACTAATGATACCCCGACCTCAAGTCGATCTTGGAGAATACCGTAGCTCTCTGAAGCTGATCAAATAAGTCATCAATACGAGGCAAAGGATACTGATTCTTTACTGTAACCTTATTCAGCTGCCTGTAATCAATACACATGCGCATCGAACCATCCTTCTTTTTTCACAAACAACACCGGCGCACCCCAAGGCGAAACACTAGACCGAATGAACCCCTTATCTAAGAGTTCCTGAAGCTGCTCCTTCAATTCTTTCAACTCTGCTGGGGCCATGCAGTAAGGTGGAATAGAAATAGGCTGAGTATCTGGCACCAGGTCAATATCAAAATCAATATCCCTGTCAGGTGGCATGCCTGGCAGGTCTGCAGGAAATACATCCGGAAAATCGCGGACTACAGGAACAAAATCAACATATGGAGTCTCACTACTAACGTCCCTCACAAACGCAAGATAAGATTCACACCCTTTCTCAACCATACGTTGAGCCTTTAAGTAAGAAATCACTCTGCTAGGCACCTGCTCTATAGACCCTTTCCACTCAACTCTCGGAACTCCGGGCATAGCTAAGGTCACGATCCTAGCGTGACAATCAAGAATCGCATAACATGGGGATAACCAATCCATGCCCAGAATTACATCAAAATCGACCATACTGAGTAACATCAAGTCCACTCGGGTCTCCAGACCCCCAATAGATATAAGACACGACCGATACACACGGTCTACAATAATAGTATCACCCACCGGAGTTGAAACATGAACAAATTTAACTAACGACTCACGGGGCATATTCAGGAAATGAGAAAAATAGGATGAGACATAAGCGTACGTGGAACCAGGGTCAAATAAAGCCAAAGCATCAGTGTGACAAAATGAAATAGTACCTGTAATCACCGCATCAGATGCCATCGCATCAGGCCTAGCCGGAAGTGCATAAATACGTGGCTGGCCTCCACCTGCTTGACCTCCCCCTCTAGGACGACCTCTAGCTGCCTGACCACCACCCCTGGCTGCCTGGGTAGGTGGTGTAGTGACTGGGGCTGAAGCCGAGGGCTGAACCCTCTGCTAGGATGAACTACTAGAACGACGGGGACACTGCCTCCACCCATGTCCGAACTCTCCACACTCATAACAACCACCTGTCTCTGCCACCCTAATAACCACCCGACGAACCCTGATAAGATGATGCTCGGGCGGAGCTCTGAGCTGGAAGGGCACTAAAAGATGAACGTCCCTAATGAGAATTGCGAGGATCCTGCCCCGATGATACACCACTGTAAGCTGGGGGAGCTGGTTGTGGAGGTGTAAATGAACGACCTCTGCTAGGCTGAAATTGCCCTCTAGGAGGAGCACCACTGAAATTACCTGATCCCCGAGGCCTCTTAGCCTCCCTCTCCTCACGCTCCTGTCTGTTAATCGACTCAATGTCCCGAGCTATATCAACAACCTGCTCAAACGTGGCTCCAGACACTCTCTCTCTGGTCATCAAAATCCGAAGCTGATACGAGAGACCATCCATAAATCTCCTGATACGCTCCCTGTAAGTGGGGACTAACTCCGAAGCATGTCTGGACAACTCCGAATACCTCATCTCATACTAGGTGACCTATAACTCTCCCTGGCGCAACTGCTCAAACTGCATGCTCTGCTCCTCTCTGTGGGATTGAGGAACATATTTCTCCAAAAAGATCGTGGAGAACTGCTGCCAGGTGAGAGGTGCTGAACCAACCGACCTAAGCCTCTCGAATGACTCCCACCAAGTAAAGGCAGCACCAGCAAACTGATAGGTAGCAAATGAAACCCCACTGGTCTCCAGAATACCCGCAGTACGAAGCATCTTCTGACATTTATCAAGAAAACCTTGGGCATCCTCGCCCTCTATGCCACTGAAAGTTGGAGGCTGAAGTCTGCTGAATCTCTCCAACCTGCGCTGCTCATCCTCAAGCATAGCAGCGACCACATATTCCTGAGCTGGAGCAACCAGTGGAACTGGGACTGCTCTCGGTGCCTGAATACCCCGTACAACCTGCTCAGGTGTCCGGGCAGCTGGAGTCTGATTGCCTCCCCTGGACTGAGCTGCAGTGGCAGTAGTGGACATAGTAACTACCTGAGCTAAACTGGTACACGCCGTCAATATCTGAGTCAGGGTCTCCTTAAGACCCGGAATAACAATAGGCACTACAAGTGCCTGAGCCTGTCCCATAGGAGCACCATCGGCGGGAACTTGATCCTGAAAGGCAGGGGGATCCTCTGGTACTACCCATGTTGCTGCATGAGCTGGTCCCCTACCTCTACCTTGGCCTCGACCTCTCATGGGTCCAGTTGGTGCCTGATCACCCTGTTCGGTATTGCGTGTCGTCACCATCTATGAGAGAATGAAACAACATAAGTTTAGATTTCAAGAATCAATAGATTGGCACGAAAGAGTTCAAGAAAATAGAGATGTTTCCTAAGAGTTCTGCAGCCTCTCAAAGATAAGTACAGACGTCTCCGTACCAATCCGCAAGACTCTACTGAACCTGCTCATGACCGTTGAGTCCTATGTAACCTAGAGCTCTGATACCAACTTGTCACGACCCCAAATCCTAACAGGCCGTGATGGTGCCTATCGTGGAACTAGGCTAGCCAACCATCACCTTACTACGCATTTGTTCAATTATAAGAGTTCACAATTTAATAATAAGCATGCAACCAAGCATAGAATAGTGTAATTCAGTCTTAGCGTCCCAATAATAGTCTAAACAAAACCTCCCAAGACTAGAGTCAATAGTCATGAGCATCTAAAAATAAATAAATCTAACTCTGCTAAAACTATAATATATGTCTCTGAATCAAATGCTAAAACTAAATAAGGAAGGGAAATGGAGAAGCTGTGGACGCTGGACAACTACCTCTAAATCCCGTGAAGCTGCTGCAAACAATCAGAAACGGCTACTGCTCCAAATCGGTACCCGGATCTGTGCACAGAGGCACAGAGAGTCTTTATGAGTACGCCAAGACAGTAGTAATGAAAATAAATCACAGTCTGAGAAATATAAAACATACAGTACAGATACACAATTTCACAAAACCAGTAAAACACTAAGTCACCATGTAGTATTCATCAACACATAAGTTCGAAATCAGTTTCCATAAATCCTTTGGAAACAAGTGTAATATCAGTATATCTCAGTAAAATGCTCAGTAAAAAAAACAGTTTGAAAACGGAATAAATCATAGTTTAAAAACTTAGTAAAATCATCATAAATCTGCCCCTCGGGCCAAAATCATTTCTCGTAACAGTTGTCCCTCAGGCCATTCTCTCAATCACTCAGTAACATCCCCGCGGTCATCACTCATGATCAATCATCATTCAATAGGTACCTGCGCTCACTTGGGGTGTGTACAGACTCCGGAAGGGCTCCTACAACCCAATCGCTATAACAACATAAGGCCGTAAAGCCTCCTCACAATATAGGCCTGAAAGCCTCCCTCATATAAGGCCTGAAAGCCTCCTCACAATATAGGCCTGAAAGCCTCACTCAATCAGACACTTTCAATTTGCCCTTAGGCCTTAAACATACCGGGTTCTCGACCCAAAATAGTGTTTCATTTTTCAATAAATAGTATCAAAATACTCCGAGTATCAAAAACATTTATCAGGAAAAGACTGAGTGTAAAATCATAACATATCAGTGAGAAAAATATAGTAAACACAACCCCCAAGGGGAAAACAGATCGGCACTAGGCCCCAATCATGACTTACAGCCCAAATCATATCATAATATAATAATACTAATTAAGCATAGGCTTAAAAACCGGTTTAGCAACTCAACAGTCGCCTAAATAGGAAAGATGTTTCCAAAGTTTCAACCTTTGCATTTCAAAACCCGTGAAAGGGTGCATAGTCCGGGGTTTCATACCCTCAGGACATGATTTAAAGACAATACTTACCTCAAAACTAGCCCGGAAATTATTCCGCAATACGCTTGCCTCTCGAATCCACCTCCGAAGGCTCCAAATCTACCAAGTTCAGATTTTTATCATCAATTTATGCTCAAGGAATAAATTCCAATTGAAAAATATCGAATTTAGCTCAAAATCCGAATTCGGTCAAAATCCGAACCCCGAACCTGCATCTCGAAACTCAGATATTTTTATACCAAAATATTCTTCGTCCTCTCACGAGTCCGTACATATAAGAACACCAAAATCAGAGTTCGTTTGACCCCTCAAATCGACCCCTAAAGGTCTCATAATCTCAAGACCTAAACCCACCTTTTTCTACTGATTTTCATGAATTTAATACTGAGATTATGTTCTATAATCACCCATAAACGAGTTTTAAGGTCCAAAACACTTACCTCTATGAAGAACACTGATTTTCCTCCTCAAAAATTGCCTCAAGAGCTCTTTGTCCGTACCAAAATGGTGTAAAAGGGGTTTAGGTCGCGGAAGGGTTTATTTTATATTGCCCATGCCTTTACTCAGTGCGAACGCGATCAACAGTCTGCTATCACACAACTTTATTTTCCAGGCCTCACATTTGACCTATGCGAACGCGGTCAACACCCCGCGATCGCACATCACAACATCTCCCCTTCTCCGCGATCGCAGGCCCCCTATTGCGATTGCACAGTGCATTTTCCTAGTCAACCCCACGCGGCCAACTCCCTTGTGCGATCACGCACAAGCCCCTGCGACCACACTGCCTTCTCCCCCTCTACTCTGCGATCGCACCTCCTCTCTTGCGATCGCACAGAACAAATTTCCTGAGCTCACCAACTAATCTGTGTGATCGCATATAATGCCATGCGATCGCATAGAAGAAATACACACCTGCAACACACCAGCAAAACAAATATTTCTCTAAGTCCAAATGGGTCCGTTAATCACCCGAAATCAATCTCGAGCCCCTCGGGACCCCAACCAAATATACCAACACATCACATATGATCATTCAAACTTAGTTGCACCCATGGAACACCAAAACTAACATCAAAACACCAAAATCACACCGGATTCAAGCCTAAGAACTTTGAAATTTTCTAAAATCCACCAATGATGCCGAAACTATCCAAAACAACAATAATTGACCTGAAATTTTGTAGACACATCCAAAATGACATTTCAAACCTGTTCCAACTGTCGAAATTCCATTCCGACCCCGATAGCCTATTTTCCACTGCCGACCGGAAATCGCCAAAAACTAACTTTTGCCAATTCAAGCCTTATTCTACACCGTGCATCACAAAATTATTCCGGACACACTCCCAAGTCCCAAATCACCTAACGAAGCTATTCGAGGTATAAAATCCGCATTTCGAGGTCGTTTGCCAATAAATCAACTCTTAGTTGACTTTTCCCATTCTAAGGCTATTTTGTTTTTGAAGACTAATTGACTGAATTCTTATTTTAACCATTCGATTTCAAGCCTACCAACTCTAACACATCAATAACAGTATAACCAACCTATGAAAAGTCAATAACAGTAATTATAATGCAGGTTTTACGTAACGACAGACCGGGTCGTTACCGCATCGCCCTAAGACAGGAGGTCGTGAACATGATATGATAGGGACACCTCAAAGAGTTGCAGAGCGACCGAGGAAGGACCAATTTTGCTAGAGGATGTGAACAACATCAAGGACTACCGAAGCCGCCCTCCCTAACCCGCACTGTCCATATCATGATCATTGGTGGCGACAATGATACTTTTATAAGCAATGTGAAATTCACCACAACCTACAAGCTCAAACGTCTAATCACCCAAGAACGGTATGATGGACTCGAAGAAAGTATCATCTTCGATAAGTCGGATACCAACGATTTGGCTTTCCCTCACTATGAGGCCCTTGCTATCACTTTACGAATTTTAGATACTGATCTGAGACACATTATTGTAAACAATGGAAGCGGCTCATGCATTATCCACCCTCGAGTACTTTCACAAATAAAACTCGAGGATAAGATAATACCACGCTGCATCACGCTAACAAGTTTTAAAAATGCAGTTAAGCATACATCCGATGAGATCACACCCCCCGTCCTAGCCGGTGGCGTCACTATGGAAACCACATTCATATCATGGACCAAGACACAACATACCACGCCAAATAGGGCGATCATGGATACACACCATGAGAGCTATCCCCTTGAGCTTATACTAGATCATAAAATTCCCAACTCCATGGGAAATATCTAGCATACGAGGGGAACAACTCACACCTCGGGAATGCTACCGCATTGCTCTAAATTGTACGGTCACTCAAAAAATGAAAGACAAAGAAAAAGAGGCATAGCAATCAACATGGTCGAGGTCTAACGGGGACGTCATCAACGACCCCGATACGGTTGAAGCCGTGGAATCGACAATAGAAGACATCGACCCCATTTAATTAGATATCAACGACCACAACAAGAAAGCTTACATCAGTTGGAAGCTTCAGGAACCAGGTAAATTTCGTTAATTCTTAACTACTAACGCAGACTTGCTTACTTTTAGCCATGCAAATATGCCAGGTATTCCGAAGGAAATCGCCACGCACAAATTGATTGTCGACCCATTCTAGCCCTCCCCCCCGTGAGGCAGGTTAGGCGTAAGTTCAACTGTGAAATAATTGACGCGGCACGTGAAAAGGTCAAAAAAATATTGGAAAAGGGCTCCAACAGGGAGTCGAAATACCCCCAAATGGGTCGCCAATGTAGTCATGGTTAAAAAGAAGAACGGGAAATGGAGGATGTGTGTAGATTTCATAGATTTGAACAAAGCATGTCCCAAGGGTTCATTCCTGTTACCTCACATCGACCAACTCATCGACGCAACGGCCAGTCATGAACTACTGAGCTTCTTAGACGCCTACTCATGCTATAATCAAATCCTCATGCAAGAAGAGGGTCAGGAGAAAACCACCTTCATTACCCATCAAGGGACGTACTGCTACAGGGTCATGTCCTTCAGGCTTAAAAATGCAGGAGCAACTTATCAAAGGTTAGTTACGAGGATGTTCAAAGACCAACTCGGTAAAATGATGGAAGTCTACATAGACGACATGCTGGTCAAGTCCAAAAGGAAATAAGATCACATCGACCACTTGAGAGAAACCTTTGACAAACTTAAGCAACACGGGATGAAACTGAACCCCAAAAAGTGTGCATTCTAAGTGGCCTCAGGAAAATTTTGTGCTTCCTGTTGTCACAACGAGGTATCGAGGTCAACCCCAACCAAATCAAAGCAATCAAAGGGATACCAGATCACTTGACTAAGGTTGACTGGTCGTATTGCCGCCCTTTCAAGGTTCATTTCGCGATCATCTGATAGATGCCACAAATTCTTCAGTGTACTCAAAAAGGATCACGACCTCTAATGGACCTGTGAGTGTGCACCCAAGTCCTAAAGGAGTTGAAGGCTTAATTGTCGTCACCGTCATTTCTTTCAAAATCAGAACGGGGGGAGCGACTCCTCATTTACCTTGTTGTATCCGATGTAGCTGTTAGCGCGATCCTTTTCCAAGAAAATAAATGTATGTAGTCACCCATATGTTACATTAGCAAAACCCTAGTCGATACCGAGACAAGATACCCTCACCTCGAAAAACTGGCCTTGGCCTTGGTCGTAGCTTCACGAAAGCTTAGCCCACATTTCCAGTGCCACCCTATCTCAGTAGTCACGACTTTTCCCATAAGAAGTATTTTGAATAAACTCGAGCTATCAAGCAGGTTGGCCAAATGAGCCATAGAACTAAGCGAGCATGATATCACATATCAACAGCGAATAGCGATAACACAAGTTCTTGCTGTCTTCATCGTCGACTTCAGCGCAAACTAAAGCCTGAAGTTGAAAAAGAATCCGCCCACGCTTCTCCCCAAACACAGGACCTCTGGGTCTTGTACACTGATGGCGTATCTAACGCGTCAGGGTCTGAACTCGGACTCGTACTCGAAGTTCCAACCGGCGAAGTGATTCGACAGTCCATAAGATGACCATACATAACTAACAACGAGGCCGAGTATGAGGCTGTAATTGCAGGGTTAAATTTAGCACTCAAATACAGGGCGAAACAGTTAAGACTACGCTGTGATTCCCAACTCGTTGTCAACCAAGTCACAAGGACTTTCTAGATCAAAGAACAAAGTTACAGAAAAACCAGACCAAGATCTGTAAGCTGTTGCCCGAGTTCGACGAATGTCAACTCAACCAAATCCCCTAAGCACAGAATACCTAGGCGGACGGCCTCGCCAAATTAGCAGCAGTACCAAAAACATCACAACCGGAGAGAGAAATGTGGTCCACCTCCTCAACTCTTTGATAGATCAAATTGAGGTAAGAACTATAAACCTAACTTGGGACTGGCGCAACTGTATTGTTATATATTTGCAAGATGACTTACTCCCAGATGACAAAAAAAGGCCAAG
This sequence comes from Nicotiana undulata, assembly GCA_005239495.1. Lineage (NCBI taxonomy): Eukaryota > Viridiplantae > Streptophyta > Magnoliopsida > Solanales > Solanaceae > Nicotiana > Nicotiana undulata. The sequence goes on from ML242349.1 coordinate 65,630, forward strand.
AAACTGTGAATGTAAGTAGCCAGATACAACACCATTCATAACGACCTGTACAAGAGGACGTATGGCGGCCCCCTGGAGAAATGATTAGGCTCATATCAGACGCAATGCGTCCTTGAAAAAGTCCATGAAGGCGTCAATCGAGCTTTGGTCAGATGCCTCATACGAGCATGGTATTACTGGGCCACCATGAAAAAAGAGGCCGCGAATTTTGTGAAAAAGTGCGAGCAATGTCAAAAGTATGCCACAATGATTCACCAAGCAGGTGAACACCTCCACTCAGTTACCTCCCCTTGGCCATCACCAAATTGGAGACGGACATCGCGGTCCCCCTCCTAGCAGGGTAAGGTAACATACATTTTTTTTATTTTACTCACTATTTCTCTAAGTGGGTAGAAGCAGGAGCATTCGCCCAATACGCGAACATGAAGTGATCGCCTTCATATGAAAAATCATCATATGCCGGTTTAGTCTCCCCAAAGAGATCAGTTGCGGCAACGAACCATAATTTGCAGGAAAAAGGTTGCTGGATTTTTCGAAAAATGGCATATCAAAAGAATACTCTCAATGCCATATCACCTGGCGGGTAATGGACAAGCGGAGCCCTCCAACAAGTCAATATTTAACATTATGAATAAAAAACTCGAAGACGCCAAAAGGGTGTGGCGGAGATATTACCAGAAGTACTTTGGGCCTACCGAACAACACCAAAGACGAGCACAGGAGAGATGCCATACTCATTAGTCTATGGGACTAATGCAGTAATACCGGTCGAGGTCGGGGAGCCCATCCTATGATACTCTCACAAAAACGGACCCATGAATGATGACAACAGAAGACAGGAGCTCGACGAAGTCGAAGAATGAAAAGATACGGCCTATGTAAGAATGATCGTTCAAAAGCAACAAGCAAAACTCTATTATAACAAAAAGGAAAAGATCAGACCACTTAAAAGCAAAGACCCACGGGAAGGCAAAGTCGGAACTAATTGGGACAACTCATAAAAAATCACGGCAAAAACTTACAAAGGGTCATTCCAACTAGAAACAATGGAAGGAAAGCTACTACTAAACAACTAGAATATTACACACCTCAAGTACTTCAAATTTTAAACGATGAAGCGTCCCCAAAGTCGTAATCTTTTTTCCCCTCACTTGAATTTTGTTTCAATTGGATTTTCTCTAGGAGGTTTTTAACGAGGCGATGAAGGGGACACTTCAGTATGGAAGTGCATACAGACGAAAGCACATGACGACTAGTTCATTGCTCGACCTCTCAATATTCTCCATGTCGACCAATGAAGGGACTGGATAGACTGGGACTGAAATTTCAACCAACACCCTGAAAATATGTAAATTTATCCAAGTGTATGAACAAATCACAAATGCATGAAGTTTATTTCTATTTTCTCCAAATTACAACCAAAGCAACATTTCCTTAAAATCGCACCACAGACAAATGCCACACCTAGAGGCATACATAATCGGCCCTCGTCCATAAGGTAGTATAGGTTATATTCGACCTCATTCGAATCAACACCTAACAACCCTAATCGGCCCTCGTCCATAAGGTAGTATAGGTTATATTTGACCTCGATCTAATCAACACCTAATCGTCCCTCGGCCCTAAATAAGTATAGGTTATATTCGACCTCATTCGAATCAACACCTAACAACCCTCGATCATAACTAATTATAGGTTATATTCAACCTCGTTCGAATCAACACCTAATCGACCCTCGACCCTACTAAGTATAGGTTATATCGACCTTGTTCAAATCAACAGCTAATCGGCCCTCAGCAATAGCCATGTATAGGTTATACTCGACCTCGTTTGAATTAACACCTAATCATCCCTCAACCATGAATAAACATACGATATGTTCGACCTCGTTCGAACTAACAACTACTGGTCCTTGACTATGATTAAACCTAGGTTTTGTTTCGACCCCGTTCGACCCTATCGAGCTATGTTATTACGACTAAGGGAACCAAGGCAACCAAGAAACAAAATCAAAAAGCATACAAACTTGAACGGAAGAAAAAGAATCAAGTACAAATAACAAAACTGATATTTCATACTTAGAATATTTTTTACAAAGGTTCGAAGAGACGCCCACCAAAAAAACGCACATGTCTGTGACAAAAAGAAGGAAAAAAAATCTACTTATCGCCTCCTGGCCCAGTATTGCCATCGGCCTGTTTGCCTAGGCCATCCCCATCCGCCCCTTCACCATCACAATCGCCATCAAGATACTCATCCTCATACCAGGCGTCCTCTTTAATCTGATCCACACCCACATCCTCCTTGTCATCACCAGCCTCCGGTATAGCAGGATCGTAGCCACAAGTGACCTAGATCTACGTGCCTTAACATGAGCATCCTAGAAGATGGCTTCTGAAATAGTTCCCGTCCCATCATATTTATAAATATATCCAGCTGATCCTCGGCGTGAATCCACTCCTCGCACAACAGAACATCAGGAAAAACAGAAGTGAGGGAAGAGGATGGTCGAGCCAGTAACTGTGCCTTCTCGGACTCAAGAGCGGCAACTCGAGTACAAAGTACAGAAGCCTCTTTCTCTAATTCCCCAATCCGTTCATCAAGGCGCTCTTCTTTGAGTATGGCCGTCTCCAAGGCACTCTCCCGCTCAGAACGAAGAATGCGGATCACAGTCTCCAAAGCTTCCGCCTTCCTCATAGACCCCGACCGAGCTAACTCTGCTTCTGAAGATCCCTGTCTTCTCGGCAACCTTGCCACTTAGAGCATCTGCTTTGAATTGACACTCCCCAAGCTCGGTGCATAGTGAGACAACCTAGGCTTGGAGATCGCCATATTGGGCTTCGACGCCCTGCTAACCTCAAGTTCTTCTTTATCTCTTAGCGCCCCCTCGGGAATGCTTCGTTTTCAATGACTCTCACTAATAATCTCACTGAGGACAAAATTTCCCCTTACCAAATCCACAGCCCAGGCAACCCCATCAACAACGTCCATCGATCTTCTCTTACGAGGAACCAAATTCCCACCGCTCGACGACAATTCCTCTTCCTCGTCCAGTAGATGATGCAAAGTGGAAGCTAGAAGCTCCGTTGTCGATATATCCGTAGGCGGAGAAGAAACCGATACAAAGGCAACAGTAGATGTGTCCAATGAACGAGTAGACCTGGCCTCGGCGAAAGAACGAAATGAAGCAGACGATCGAGCAGGCCTAGTAGGAACATACTCCAAAGAAGAAGCAGACTTCTTCTTACGAAATGCAGAAGGAGGGGCCCTAGGCCTCCTAAAAGATTCTCGAACTGAAAAGGAAATATCGAAGATTGTCACTACCGATAATAAACTATAGCGAGCAAGCGACCATGAGGTCAAAGAAGTAAAAGCAAAAGATAAATGAACTCACCGGCCAAGGAATAAGTAGGCCCGAACTTCTTGAGAAAGACCGACCACTCACAAATCCCCACAATGTGAGGCTGAATCCGGCCAACCCAGTCGAAAATGTCCCCGACCAAAGGAGGAGGCGCAACCTTGGCTGTACGAAGAAGAGACAAAATGTTAGAACCTACGACTAGAAACATACAAATCAAATTCCTTTCACAAAAAAAGGGATACTTATGAGCGTGATTTCAAGTGTCAGGAAAGGCGTCCACATTGGTTACCACGTCTTCGGTTTTGACAAAAAAGAAGTTGAGCCAAAACTGAAGATTTTATTTGTCGTCCATCTTCACCACCAGGCATTTACCTCATTAGCGGAGGAGGTGCAACATTTTCCCCCTATAAAATCTTAGGGCGAAGAGATGCATAAGATGGCGGAGTGTAACCTCGACCCTAACTACGCGAGTCTTGTGAGCACCCTAATAAGCTTGTAGATGTGAGAAAAGAGTTAGGACGAGAAGACACCATAGTAGCGGAAAAATTCCTCTGCTAATAGGATAAGCGGGAGAGTATAGCCGACCTGGAAAGGATACGCATAGAATGCACAATATCGGGGCGGTGGATTTTCACCACATCACGCCTTGATGGGACCAGATCAATGTAAGCAGGAATGTTGAATTTTTCCCTATGCTCAACCAGATCATCCCCTTTCATCATTGACTCCGAGACTTCGGGCTCACCTTCATGCGCCTTAAAAAAATTGGACCTAACTTTCTCACTACGAGGGATTATCTCCTCTACTGTAGGAAAATTCTCATCCTTAATGGCGACAAAGACACTATCAGCATGAGGGGGCATAAGCACTGCCAAAAGAACGGGTTCAAGTGCCATACCGGAACCAGAGGATACATTAGCCATGCTGTTAAGAGAGGCTATTCAAGTAAGGAAGTGTTAAAAGCAACGAGAATCGCTAAAACCTGTAAGAAGATACACAATAACGGGGGAAGAAGAAGAAGGTCCAGAGTTCTTTGATGCAGGGGTTTCGTAAAGATTGAAATGTTACCCACAAACCCTATTTATATAAATTCAAGTGTCGAAACCAAGGAATTAAACCGTCATTACCTGGGACTGTAACCGAAGCAACAAATTCAATCAGAAGACGCACGCGAAACAAAGTCATACATCAGGAAATCACATTATAATGACACATGCCGCCATGACGTCATCCGATTCGTGGGACTAACAACCCCAGAACACGCTGCCAACTCGCCCCAATCATCACGAATCAGTCAGGTCGTCCAAATGCTTCGACCACGTTACACAAATCCACTCATCGTGCCGGTTTGAGGCCGATCTCAATAAGTGAAAGGACTAACTGTATAGGTCAAAATTTGCCTTAGAATATTTAGGGTAATATAGCATTAAGGAAATATTCAGTCGAGGTCGACCAGGAAGCGGTGAGATTCGTGGTCGAGATGTCAACAATGACCGATGTCGAGCACCATTGACAAAACCGCAACAACTAGTTTTTGAAATAGGATATTAAAGAGAATATTCTAGTGGATATTCTCTGCACTTGTATTACTAAGGTTTGTTAGGGACATGTCTCGTATAAATAGAAAAAGAGACAACGGTGTAGGCACTTTTCAGAAGAAAATTCTCTCTCTCTCTAGCAAAGATACAAACATTACCTTTTCATCAATATTCTTAATCATATTATTTCATACTTTTCTATCAGATTCGAGAATAGTTCGAACATTCTAGGATTTATTTGTCACACATTATTGTCAGGAGGAACAATCATCTAACTCATTTATTATTGGGTGAATTATTCCTATTTACTTAAATTCCATTCATTGTTATTTATTGCTAGTTACTCCTCCATTGATGCTCATGCTTTTGAAATATTTAATGCATGATATTATTACTCCCCTATTGGACCAACCCCACATTATCCGTATTTTCAAGATCCATGTTTAGGAATGTAATTATTAACTAAGTTTAACCTATCATTATACAAATTTAAAGGTTTAACTGAAAGTTATATTTTTTGGTCAAACAATTACATGGATTATAGACATGCGGAAGAAAAGTCTGCACTGAATCGTTTCTATACAACTTTAGCCCGAACAGACAAGAATTCAAGTTCAGCTACAACCGAATGTGAAGATTTTGGAAAGACGAGGGACTTAGAGAACATTATGGGTCCAAAGTGGTGTTGGGCCGTATTAAGATCAACTCCAGGGGCCTGCTAGATGCTGAAGGTGTATATATCGGTAGCCAATAAGCAGCTGCAGCTTCTTTAGTTCTACGTGCTCATGATGAGATTATGATGGCAACTTCTCGACTACACCTAAAAGAGGATGAGGATGAGAATGAAAAATCTATTGAGGCCTTAGATCAAGGAGAATTAGATGCAGACAGTGCTGAATGGTCTAGCGAAAAGTTTTTCTTTTTTATCTTCTTTATCAAGAACAAAGGGACAACTTCACTATTTGAAGGGTTTGGTTCAAGAAAAAACGGAATACCCATCGAGATTTGAGGCCTTGTTTTCCAAGAGAAGCTCAATAATCAAAAGATGGTTTTCCAATATGGGCATGTCATTTAATGTAAATGTTTGTTTGCGATGAGCCAATCACCAATGACAGAGAAGAGATTAGCCCTCCATGGGAAGCCTCAGGTTAACTGGTTAAGGTGCCCAACTATTGTAGACAACATACTGACTGCGGAAATATTGCTTATGCTGTGATAACATTCAGAATAAGTCATATCCATCTTCTTCTTTAGTCTCTAAGAATTCTAAAGACTCTAAAAATGTCTTAGGTTCATATAGTACAAAGATTGAAGTTGTCACAAGGAGAATTTTATGGATCACTTCCACGAACCACGCGGCAAAGCTTCTAGCCTTTATAGCAGTTGGAATGATGTGCTTGATGTGTTAGATCATGCAGCAGAGGCACAAGCCATTTGGCAGAGTGCATCGAATTAGGCAGGAACATATGACTCTCGTTCATCATTTTATATTGAAAGACACTGTATAAGCAAGAAAAACACACTATTTGTTTACCCTAAATCTGAGTAACTATTAAATTGTGTTGAGGTCTAAAGATACGTGATTTAGTTCAATACTAATTGGTAGAATAGAAAATGAACGTGTGAGTGAAGTAAGCTAGTTAAATCAAACCAGTGTATGAGCGAGCCTCGACCTCGAGCTAAGATGACCTCGAGGTGCACTTATATGAACAGTAAAGTAAAAGAAGGACAATAAAGCTAAAGAACAATTCAGATGAGAGATGAGAAAAAGTAAGAGTGTATATTCTTTGCCAACGATTGATGATGCTTCCAAATGAATGGGTTCCCCTTTATCTAATAGGGGAGTCCTAAATAAGGTACATTTCCATTTCTAGTAAGGAATCTAATTGTAGATTTGTATAACCACCTAGTACGAATTCATACAAATCCGTTCCAGCATTTACGCCTTTAACTCTGTGCCATCACGGGAATCTCGCTTATTATGTTACCAACCCATAACGACATTATCCCGGGCTAGGTCAGGCTTGGACCATGTACTCGTCGTATACTTCGATCTTCGAGCCTTATACTCGGTAGTCAGGCTCGAGCTTGGTTCCTTGGGTTCGCTCGATTCGGGCTCGAAGTGACTACTTGAGCCCACAAAATCGGGCATACCTGATTTTGACCGTTCACAGATAGTCCCCCCATTTCTTAGAATAAAATGATAAGAAATGATTTGAGCCTCGAATTCCTGGGGTCCCTGATAATGACGTCATCCTCATGACGTAAGCATTCGAGGTGGCTGAAATGTCCCATCAATGCGCTTCCCCAAGATATTTAATATGTGCCAGTGATGGTCGGCCATTAACGCCGCCGAAACGTTGCCGCTCCCTTATAAATACAAGGCCCTTAATCTCATTAAGGATTTTTACATTCTTTCTGAAACTCTTCTAATCTCTTCTTCTCTTCATTTTTTTCTCCTTCATCACTTAGCTTCTCCGCCCTTTTTAGTGCCAAAAGTTATCAAACTCCACCTCTTTCCGCTTCTTTTAACTAGAACCAATGGAAAAAACTTCTAAAACCGTTTCTCAAAAAGAGAAAACTTCATCCTCCTCTTCCCGTCCAGTCGACGACAAAGCGCCGACTCTTCATTAGATCGGTCCCGACGCGTGCACCTTAAAGAAAGATTTCAACATCGAAAACCCTCCCGCCATTCCTGGTCGATGTGAACATGCTTCGAGGTACATTTGTTCGATAACTGAGAAACACCTCGAGGCTATGAAAAGGGAATGAGGTTAGGGGGAGGGGTTCGTGGTACAGATCCCCATCCCCGAAAAGAGTATCACCACCCACGTGGAGGTTTTTTTTAAGTGTGTACACTTATCCCTTCTCGTTGGGTCCCCTCGATCCAATCGTGATCTATTTTTGCAAAAGATACCAAGTCACCCTTGGCCAGATCCACCCGTCTTTCTGGCGAATAGTGATCATGCTTCGATATTTCACCAGCAAGGCCGAGGGTCTCGAGTTCACCCTTAGTCACCTTATCCGCTTGTACCGGCCTCAGCTCTTTTGAGGGTTGATTAAACTCCAACGTCGGTCGACCAAATCTTTCATTTCCAGCAATGACGAAGGTAAAGACCGAGGTTGTATGAGCAGGTTCATTCGAGTGAGGACCAACAATATCATCCGCGAGGAGAGAATGTTGTTCCCCAAAAAGTGGAACTTCAACCATAAATGGAGTTTGTTTCCTTAGCAATTTTCTATACTTTGACAATATTTTGCGTGACGTTCTTACTTTCATTTGCATTGGTCTCTTGGATGCCCCATGTGATCCCCGATCTCGAAGGCTGGGTTCGAAAACTGGCCGCGACCTCCTCGTTAGACAAACGCAAATAGCGTGACTTGTCGAAGAGCAAATGGGAGGCCAAACATCATGGTAAAATCCCAGTACTTTCCTTTTTATCGGAGACACTTCCTTTCTAATAATTAGTTTTTATTTATGCAGGCATTAGGGGTTTCTCTGAAATGAAGCCGTCTCCTCCTAGGGAGAAGATCGAGTCCCCGATTCCAAAATCGAAGAAGGACAATAAGAGAAAAAGGCTTCGAATCCCGAAGACCCCCAAAATAAAGCAGGCCCTGCTCGAAGACGTAAGAAGAATGTCATTCCGGTGGACATAGACTCAGTTCACCAGCTAATGGATGACGAAGACAATGAGGGCGAGGATTCTGTGTTGGTGACTCATACCAGGAAGCCAATCGGGACCACCAAACCCTCAGAGCCAGAGATCCTGCCTCGAGGTGAGGAAATAATGAAGGAAGATGAGGGCAAAGCCCCTGAGTTGCCTGAGGTCATGGTCGTTTCTCGACCTTCACAAGCTCACCAAAGGGGGCAGATTCCGAAGTCCCCATGATCGAACAGAGCGCCTCGGGATACCTCCCCGATGTCATGACAATAGGTCACTCCCCGTTATTGCCGGCTTACTCCGAGGATGCTATAAGAGAAGCCCGTTCCCTGAAAACACCTGACTTGGGCGGAGACCCTGGTGAAAACGATCCTTTCCGGGATTGCTTCACTTGGGTCGATGATGCCCACCTCAACGATGCGTCTACCATTTTTGCAGTGACTCAACGTCTCTTCTCTAAGGTAATCATTAGTTCTTAATGTAATAGCTTCCTTTTTCTCGTCTTGTCTTTACTAACAACTCTTTTTTCCATGTAGGCTTTGCCAACTTTAAGGCCAACTTGAGCTAGTATGAGGCCGAGCTTCGGAGGTCCTTGGGTGAAGGGAAGGGCCTGAGGCTCCTTTGTAGCCAAAAGGAGGAGGAGATTGAAGGTCTTCAGGCAGAGTTGGCCAAGGCTCGGGAGTATGAGGCCGAGCTAGACAAGCAGGTAACTACTGTATTGACAGAGTTTGGTCTCCTCGTCCCAACTCTGGAAGTTAACCCTTCGATGTCTCATTTGCAGCAAAATATGGAGATGATGGGGAAACTTCGAGGCGAAGTCGCTCGGGTTAACGCTGGGTGTAGCCAATGGAAGGAAAAGATGGACCACCTTGCTGCGGGGAAAGAAGCTACATTAGCCAAAATGGCGTCGGTCGAGGCGCAGCTCCGGGGTTCAAAAGAGAGTGGTATGGCCCAGGAAAAAAGGAGCGTCGAGCTCGAAGTCAGACTTGCTAAGGTTGAAGCCGAAGTTGCTGAAGCCAAGGCTGAGGTCGAGAGGACGAAGGCCATCGCTGAAAAAACCATCGTCGTATATCTGAAGGACACCAAGACCGTTCTAACAGAGCTGAGGGAAGCTTCCGACCGAGAAAAGTGGAGCAATGACTTGGCCAGGTGCCGATCTCGGAGGGAGACCCTTGAAGAGATTCATGCTAGAGGTTTCGACCTCACTGAAGAGATAACTCAAGCAAGGGCGATGGAAGCCGATGTCAGGTTTTTTGTCTCCTGTGATGATGACGATGATGGTGAAGGCGACTAAGTCAGATCCAATAATGAAGAGGGGGCCGAAGAAGAAACCGCTCCCGATGAAGAAGCTGCTCCCGAAGGAGAAGAGACTCCCGAAGGAGGGGCCAACCCCGAGGTGTAGATAGGAATTTTCTTTCTTCCTTTGTATTTTCCTTTTGTTGAATCCTTGTACATATCCCTTTTTTGAATATATAAAAACAAACTTCTTTGAATACCTTCTCAATATTTCTCGCCTTAAAATTTTCGGAATGATTTCATCTTTGAATGGTGTATTCAAGATTCTGTCTCGGTTTTGAAGTTATCGTGGTCGAGTCCGAATAAGGTTCAAACCCTTGGGGCATAGACCCTTTGTGTTTGATAATGGTGAGTCCCCGAGCCATAGTCAAAATATTTATTGGGGCTCGGGGTGATCGTACCCTTGGGTTAGAATGGGGTGAGGACAAAGTCTCGAACCCTAAGTGTGTCGTCCCTTAGGCTCCTTTAAGTTGGGCTGTTATGGCCTCTAAGAGATGGCTATTGTTTCCCGCTTTTGGCTTAAAACTTAGTAAAATTCTTATGGCATGCATTTTTTACCCATTGGGTTCTTCGAGGGTTTAGTGTCTATCAGGAACCTTTTGTTTTTGGTGCCTTAGCACAAGTTTGTGTGTAAGTAACTTGATACCTCTTGAGGTTTTTCTAGGGCTGATTTTATCAAAGCCCTTCGATTGTTTTGCCGAGGGTAGCCTTTATTTAACTGGTTTTTCGAAGTATTTGTAGGCCTTTTGCTTATAGCGGGGGTCGGACGTCTCCGAACCGCGTTGTTTTAGGCGTAGCCTTTGGGTATGTCTCTTGGACTTATTTCCTGATATTATTTCAAACTTGTTCGAAATGTTACTCCCTGAGTACGACGGCCTTGACTTTTACGTCGAGGTATGCTTCTTTGAGGTCTTACGAATTTGAATTTAGATAATTCGAATGTGCTGACTGTCGATGACAGCCCCCGAGCATTTGAGGTGTATTTGTGTTTTGTCTCTTGAGCCATTTTTCGTAGAGAATCACAAGTATAGATATTGTATAGTAACAAGTTTCTTCGAGACACAAAGTGTTTAATATAGAAAGAATGCTTATCTTAATAAAATTCGTACATGTGTACATGTTTTGCCATCGGGGCGCGACTATTCTATATTGACACGACTCGTCTGACCGTTTGGCCCATTACAAAGTTTTCCTATCGAGGCCCCTTTGGCGTGAAGTATTTTTCTCGAAAATATTTCCTCCGAGGGTGATGCCCCCCAGTATTCGAGGTTAATTGAAAATAAGCCTTGGATACTATTGGATTCTCCTTAGGTAGAACATGGTTGTTTCCTCGTTAAAAACCTTGCCAGAAAAACCCATTGGGATAAAACCTGATCTAAGGAAAAAGAGTGCAACGCATGCTTTAAAACCTAAGGTCTTCGTGTATAAGGGTGGCTCGACGTCTTCGATCGAACACCTGCAATGAGTTAGTCTCGAATACAAACGGGAAAAAGTAAAAAGTCATACCTCAGCAATAATATCGTTTGAGAAGTGACATGTTCCAATTGTTTAGCAATTGTTCGCCTTCCATCGTGCTGAGTTTGTAAGATCCCTTTCTGATGAGTCCAATGACTTGACATGGTCCTTCCCAATTTGGGCCTAGTTCCCTTCATACGGGTCTCGTTTTTTATCCAATAGCTCAAGGCTAATGTTCATAGGCTCGTGGTTTGATTCCTCCTTTACATACCGAAACCTGATGCTAGGTTCTCCGACCTCGACTAGGATTAATGCCTCGGAACCATATACCAAAGAGAACGGAGTCGCCCTCGTTCTAGACTTTGATGTCGTTCGATACGTCCAAATGACCTGGGGCATAACCTCTCTCCATTTCCCCTTAGCGTCACTCAACCTTTTCTTCAAGTTTTGGATAATAGTCTTGTTCGTGGACTCAACCTTCCCGTTCGCGCTTGGGTGATATGGTGTCGATAAGATCTTCTTTATTTTGTGTCCCTCGAGGAACTTTGTTACCTTGCTACCGATGAATTGCTTCCCATCGTCGCATATGATTTAAGTGGGTATCCTGAATCGACACACGATATGATCTCATATGAAGTCTATGACCTCTTTTTCTCTTACCTTCTCGAAGGCCTCTACTTCCACCCATTTGGAAAAGTAGTCGGTCATAAAAAAGTGAATTTAGCTTTACCTAGTGTCGTTGGCTGGGGGCCGACGATGTCCATCCGCCATTTCATGAATGACCACGGGGATAGGACCGAATGGAGTTTCTCTCCGGGCTGATGGATCATCGGTGCAAACCTTTGGAATTTATCGCATTTTCAAACAAACTCCTTAGTGTCTTTCTCCATGCTATCCTAGTAGTATCATGCTCTAATAATTTTATGAATCAAAGAGTCAGCGCCAGAGTACTTCCCACAGGTGCCTTCGTGTATTTCCCGCAAAACATAATTGGTGTCCCCTAGTCCTAAATATACCGATAATGGTCCATCGAAGGTCCTTCTGTACAACATTCTGTCTTCATCCAACGCAAATCGGGCTGCTTTAGCTCGTAGGGCTCTCGACTCTTTAGGGTCTGAAGGGAGCTTTTCATGCTTCAAATATTCAACATATTTATTCCTCCAATCCTAAGTCTAACTTGTAGAGTTTATCTCGGCATGACCTTCCTCGACCACAAATCTCGATAACTGGACGACAATCCTTGGGACAATATCATCTTCTTTGACTGATGACCCCAAATTATCGAGTGTGTCAGCCTCACTATTTTGTTCCCATGGAATATGGTCTAGATTCCACTCCTTAAAGCGGTGCAACGTTACTTGTAACTTGTCCAAATACCTTTGCATTCTATCTTCCCGAACTTCGAAGCTTTTGTTCACTTGGTTCACCACCAATTGAGAGTCACACTTGGCCTCGATGACCTCTCCTCCCAGGCTTTTGTCTAATTCAAGACCTGCAATCATGGCCTCGTACTCGGCCTCATTGTTAGTCAACCTAAAAGTTTTGATAGATTGTCTAATAGTGCTACCCGTATGTGGTTTCAAAACATATCCGAGCCCGAACCCTTTCACATTCTAGGTACCATTTATGAACAGGGTCCATACCCTCGATGATGTACCTGACTTTAGTAGAAGTTCCTTTTCCACTTCGAGTACGAGGGTAGGTGTAAAATCAACCACGAAGTCTGCTAAGATTTGAGACTTGATAGCCGTTCGGGGTTGATATTCGATATCGTATCCACCAAGTTCGATGTCCCATTTGGCCAATCGGCCCGACAACTCTAGCTTGTGAAAAACATTTCGAAGTGGATAAGTAGTTAACACACATATGGGGTGACATTGGAAATATGGCTTTAATTTTCTAGATGCGCTTATTAATGCAAGTGCGTGCTAACTTCTCTAAGTGCGGATACCTAGTTTTAGTATCTCCTAAGGTTCGACTTACATAATAAATAGGAAATTGCGTCCCTTTCTCTTCTCGAACTAGTACGCCACTTACCGCTACCTCGGACACAACCAAGTATAAGTATAGTTTCTCATTCGCCTTCGGAGTGTGAAGCAGAGGTGGGCTTGATAAGTACCGCTCTTATTACTCCAATGCTTGTTGACATTTCGGGGTCCACACGAAATCATTTTTCTTTTTGAGCAAGGAGAAGAACCTGTGACTCCGGTCCGATGATCTCGAGATAAATTAGCCTAAAGCTGTTATTCGTTCGGTTAGCCGTTGTACGACTTTCACACTATCCACAATGTTGATATCCTCGATAGCTTTAATTTTGACGAGGTTGATCTCGATCCCCCTGTTTGACACCATGAAACCCAGGAACTTTCCCGAGACGACTCTGAAAGAACATTTCTCGTGGTTGAGTTTCATGTTGTAATTTCTCAAAACCTTGAATGTTGCCTGAAATGAGTCAAATGGTCCTCTGCGCGCAGGGACTTAACTAGCATGTCGTCAATGTAAAATTTCATTAATTCACCTATCTGTTGCTCGAACATCTTATTAACTAGGCGGTAGTATGTAGCTCCCGCATATTTTAGCCCGAAGGGAATTACATTGTAACAACATGTTCCATATTTGGTGGTAAATGAGGTCTTTTCCTGGTCCTCTGGGTTCAAACAACTCCAGAGCAGTTCTCAGCGCGTTCGAGGACAAACTTATATTTAAGTGGGAGAGAATGTAATGACCCGATCGGTCGTTTTGAGCTCTAATGCGTCGTTCGGCGAGTTGAGGCCATGAGCAGCTTCACTTCAGGTATTAAGACTTGTACGTGTGGTCAGAATAAGAATTTCAGAAGTTCAGTGTTGATTTGGAAAGAAAATTCTCATTTCGGAATCCTCAAGTTGGAAGAATTGACTATGGTCATTTTCTTAGTAAACGACCTCAAAATCGGGAGTTGAGGGTTCCAACAGGTTCGTATGATGATTTTTGGACTCGGTTGTATGTCTGGATTGAGTTTTGGATGACCCGGGAGCATTTTAGTGCATGTTGTGGAAGTTGGCATTTTGGAAGTATTTCATAAGTTTGGTTTGAGGTATATTTCAATGTTATCAATGTCCGTTTGGGATTCTGAGTCTGAGAATAGCTCCGTATGGTGATTCTGGTATTCGGAGCGCGTCCGGAAGTGGATTTGAAGGTTCGTAGGTCATTTTGGAGTCATTTGGTGGAAGTTAGAAGTTTGAATTTTTTTGAGAAGTTTGATCGGAAGTGGACTTTTTGATATCGGGGTCAGATTCCGATTCCAATAGTTGGAGTAGGTCCGTAATTTCATATGTGTATTATGTGCAAAATTTGAGGTCAATCAGGCGTGATTTGATAGGTTTCAGCATCGAATGTGGATGTTAGAAGTTCAAAAGGTCATAAATTTTGATTTGGGGTGCAATTCATGGTTTTAACATTGTTTGATGTGATTTGAAGGCTCGACTAGGTTCGTATGGTGTTTTAGTACGTGTTGGTATAATTGGTTGAGGTCCTGGGGGCCTCAGGTGAATTCCATATGGTTAAATGATTCAATTCGGCCTTATGAAGTTGCTGAGGCTGCTGTCTTCTACTGTAACCGCACCTGCGAGGTTAGGGTTGCAGGTGCGGAGCAGCAAAATCAACCATGAGGGTCGCAAAAACAGATTAGGCTGGAGAAGGCTGGGACATCAGATGCGGTCGAGTTCCGCAGAAGCGGGACCGCACCTGCGCGCGTGGAGCCACAGAAGCGGATGGGGGTCGCAGATGCAGAGTCGAGAGGTTTGGAGGAGGACTGCAAAAGCTGTATTTTGGCCGCACTTGCAGAACCGCAGAAGCGGCCAAGTGGCCGCAGGTGCGAAGAATCACTGGCAGTGTGTTTATGGTTCGCGTCATTCGACCCTCGGCAGTGTATAGTTTATATTTATATGTTGGAGCTGGCCGTACGACCTCGACATTGTTTGTGCATGATACATCTATTGAAATTCATAATATTTTCTACTGCTTCATGGGATTTAGATATAAGTTGTTAAATGACGAAACCTGAGATGAAGCTTTCCTAAATAATAAAAGAAATGTTTACTTACTTATTGATTATTGAGCCTCCCGCTGTCTTATATAATTCATGCTTAATTAAACTATCGATATTATAATGTTAGCCCATAGTGAGTGCTGGAATCGATCCCTCGTCACTACTTCTTCGGGGTTAGGCGGGATACTTATTGGGTACACGTTGATTTACAAACTCATACTACACTTGCTGCACGTTTTGTGCAGGTGCATTTATGATTAGCGGCCTTGCAAGAGCAGAGGCGTGTATGCACACAGATACATAGGTGAGCTGCACTCCATTTTACGACCCGCATCCAGTAGAGTCTTCTTCAAAGTATTTATATTTCTCCTGTCCAAATTTGTATTCCGGACAACTGCACTCCATGTTACGACCGACGATTATGGGTTGTACTGTAGTGAAATTGTTGTAAAAAATTTACTATTATTCACTCTGTAATTTTCATCTTTTACTGTTTAATTAAAGGGAAAATATAAATTCTAAATTATTAAAATGAGAAAAAAATTAAGTATTTATTGTTGGCTTGACTGACAGTGGTGTCCGGCACCATCACAACCTTTAATGGATTAGGGTCGTGACCATAAGCATGAAGATCAAAAGTTGAATATAAAAGACCAAAATAACCCTATAAACTTAAGTGACTCTATGTAACGACCCGACCGGTCATTTTGCGTATTCGGACCCCGTTCAGAAGTGTTTAGAGTAATATAGGAACACTTAGTTCCTTAAGGTTGGCTTTTAAGGCAAAGTTTGACTTCGGTCAACATTTTGAGTAAACGACCTCGGAATCGAGTTTTGACGGTTACAGTAGCTTCGTATGATAATTTCGGACTTGTGCGCATGTCCGGAATGGGTTTTAGATGACCCGACATCGTTTCGACGCCAAATATTGAAAATAGAGTTTCCTTAAGTTCATAATTTGGTTTAGAACATGTTTTTGTGTTATCGAGGTTCGAACGGAATTCCAAGATCGGGGATAGTTCAGTTATGTCATTTATGACTTGCCTGCAAAATTTGGTGTCATTCCGAGTAGTATAGGTCGGTTCGGCGCATTGAAACCGAATTCAAGAACTTGAATTTTCTTAAGTTTGATTCAATTTGGTTTTGGGGTCGGATTCTTAGTTCCGTTGTTGTTTTTCACGTTTCGAGAATTTGAGCGAGTCCGTATCATGAATTCAGACCTGCCAGTGCCTTTGGACGGGGTCCCGGGGTCTCGGGTGAGTTTCGGACCCCTCGGAGCTAAATGCTAAAAACCAGAAATTTCACTGTCTAGTTTCCTTCTACGCGTTCGCGGGAGGGCGGCCGCATTCGCGAAGAAGGGGTTGGGCTGGGGCTGCTGATGCTCTATGCGTTCGCGAGGCCCACCCTGCATTCCGATGGGTTGGACCTCTGACCTTCGCGTTTGCACCCTTATCTCCGCGTTCGCACAGGTGTAAGATGGGACTAAGCCTGTTTGTTCTTCGCGTCCGCAAGAAGTCCACGCGTTTGCGTAGGTCTAGCCCGACTAGTCTTTGCGATCGCGGTCCCCCTTTCGCGTTCGCATAAAAGGGCCTTCAGAGGCCTGGGCCATTGGACTTCGCGAACGCCGTGCCCCTATCGCGTTCGCGATGAAGGGGCAGCTGGGCAGTAACATTTAATAGCGGGACTTAGCCATTTTTTTGGGCATTCTTCTTCTTCCTTGGGGTAATTTTGAGCATTCAAGAGGGGCAAACGATCTAGCTACTTGAGGTAAGTAATTACTACCATAAACTTAGTCTAATACATGGATTCTAAGGTAGATTAAAACACTAATTAGTGGAAATTCATGGGTTAGAGTAAAAACCTAGGTTTTATGAAAAATGGAATAATTACTAAGGAATTTGTTATGGAATCATACACAAACTATATATTAGTGATCCTTAGGATATGGGTAAGTATTTCCTTCAAAATATTTCCGGAATCCGAGCATGTGGGCCCGGGGGTGTATTTTGAGATATTGCAAAGTAGGCTAAAATGGTTAATTAAATAGGGAAATTCCATGCTTTTGAGTCTAAATTAATGTATTTATGCAACATTTGACTAGTTTCGAATCCTTGGGAGACGAGTTTGGAGTTTCGGATGCGTTCTTGACTCGGAAAGTAGGTTCTACACGAGGTGAGTCTCCCCCCGTAGGTAATTACAAATGATTAAATGTCCTTATTTGCGGGGGCTGCACACGCACGAAGTGACGAGAGTCCATGCGTAGCTACTACCATGTTATGTCGGGTAGTCCTTAGGACTCACAAGCATGTTTATGTGCATTGACTGTATCTCTACATGTATTCCTCGTTGATTATTATCCTTGAACTAGCATGAGAAAATGGAAGGTTAGATTAACTCTTGTTGTTGCCTTGATTCTCGTTTTCTAAGTATAAACTCTATAATTCCTGAATTTCCTGATAATCATGTGTATGTATACGAGCATCCGTGTCGCATGTATGATTCGTGAGCGGGGTAGCCTTATATTATGTCAACCGCGTCGCATGGTCGATTCGCGAGCGGGGTAATAGATGCATCTATGGTTCGAGCCATTCGACCCTCGGCAATGCACATTTATTTTTGCGTCGCTTCGGTCGTGCGCCTCGGCATTCTATATGCTATGTATTTGACTGAGAGTCTTATTGTTATTATCAAATAAATTTTTCTTTGTGGAAGGGGACTTGGGACTTTTATTGATATTATTATTTGACACTTGCGGGTAGATTGTAGTTCACATACTTGATATTCCATGTCTACTTGATTTCCATGACTGTTAATCCTGTCTAGATTTATTTAATTTTACTAGTGCTAATGACCCTGGTGAGTAATACGTCTACCTCTCATCACTACTTCTTCGAGTTTAGACGGGATACTCACTGGGTACATATTTGTTTATATGTACTCATGCTACGCTTCTGTACTTAATTGTACAGGTCCTGAGGCTGGTGCATCTGGTTATCATACCGGAGCGCGATCTTGAGGGTACTATCTGGATTAGACTACACGGTGAGCTGCTCTTCCTAGCGTTCCTCAGCAGCATTGCGGAGTTTCTATTACTTTCGGATATTTCTGTCTACCCCTTCAGACAGTTGTACATTTATTTTGTCTATTTTGTATATTCCACTAGTCGCCTATGGACTTGTGACACTAGGTCTTGGCACGCGTAATTGGTTTTCCTAGTATTTTGCTATACTGTATATGTTGGCAAACGATCTGTTGAGTTTCATTTAATCAAGTTGCATCACTTGACAGTTTTCTTTAAATGATTTCCTAACTAAAAATTTGACAAGTACTTGAACATCCAAATAAGTAAAGTAATCCCGTTAGTAACTGGTGTCGGCTTGCCTGACTCCGGTGTTGGGCGCCATCGCGACCCGAGTCAGAATTTGGGTCGTGACAACATGGTATCAGAGCTCTAGGTTCACGTAGGTCTCACAAGTGACAGGAAAACCTAATAGAGTCTTGCGGATCGATACAGAGACGTCTCTATTTGTCTTCGGGAGGCTATAAGGTGTTAGGAAACCTCTCTTTATTCATATTCTATTGTGCAGTCGATGGTCTTACTAAATCTCATTCTTCTATTCTCTCACAGATGGTGAGGACTCGCGCAACTGATATTCCAGACCCGGGAGATGCCGCTACCCCCGCCGTCCGAGGCCGTGGCAGTGGCCGGGGGAGGGCACCGGCCTGAGGTAGGGGACGAGGGCATCCCAGAGTTTCTCCATTAGCACCCCCAGAGGATTCTACCATAGAGGAGCAGCACGAGGTGCCTCCAATAGATCCTTCCCCAGTAGATTTCATGACTTCACCAGGATTCTAGGAGGTCATGGGTCGTATGATGCGGTTCATGGACATTATGACCCAGGCTGGTTTATTTCCAGCGGATCCCGCCACATCTCAGGAAGGAGGGGGAGTTCATACCCCTACCGCCCAGGTCGCAGGTCATGCAGCGGCAGTATGTCATACTCCGGGTACTTTGCCCGTGGGTGGAGCACAGCCAGCAACAGTAGCACCTGAGCTTAGACCAGCTGCGGACGGCGATCCGCAGAAGTTACTTGACAGATGGACTCGATTGCACCCTCCGGTCTTCAGAGGTGAGAGGGGTGAGGACGCCCAGGACTTTATTGATAGGTGCAGAGATAGACTGCACAACATGAGGATTTTGGAGTCCCATGGAGTTGACTTCACTACTTTGCAGCTAGAGG
This sequence comes from Nicotiana undulata, assembly GCA_005239495.1. Classification (NCBI taxonomy): domain Eukaryota; kingdom Viridiplantae; phylum Streptophyta; class Magnoliopsida; order Solanales; family Solanaceae; genus Nicotiana; species Nicotiana undulata. The sequence goes on from ML242349.1 coordinate 85,210, forward strand.
GCAGGGCCCGTAGATGGTGGCAGTCATTCATCCTTGGTAGGCCAGCAGGTTCCCCTCCTATCGCATGGGAGCAGTTCACTCAGCTGTTACTGGACAGGTACATTCCACCCTCCGAGAGGGAAGAGCTGCGGTATCAGTTCGAGCAGCTGGAGCAGGGGCAGATGATAGTGACAGATTATGAGGCCAGGTTTTCATAGTTGTCCCGTCATGACCTTATGATTCTTCCTACTGATGCTGAGAGAGTGCGGAGGTTTGTAGCTGGACTGCACTCAGGTATTAGGGCCAACATGTCCCGTGAGGTGGAGATGGGTACTCCCTATCAGCTTGTGGTCGAGATAGCTCGCCGTATTGAGGGTTACCGATCGAGGGGCAGAGAGCAGGGTCAGCAGGACAAGAGATTTAGCTTTTCTGGAGATTTCAGAGGTGCCCCAGCCAGGGGTAGAGGTCAATTCGGTAGAGGCCAGCCCAGCAGGCCTCCATATTCAGCTCCTCCACCACCTTCTCGTGGTGCTCCAGTTAGACCATATTTCAGCGCCATGCCAGAGAGTTCTTACCGCCCACCAGCCATTCAGGTTTCCTCCGGCGGGTATTCAGGTCATCAGGGGTCTTCTAGTCCTTACTTCAGTGCTATGCCAGAGGGTTCTCACCGTGCCCCAGCTCTCCAGGGCTCTTCTTTAGGGCAGCAGGCCATGCCACCAGTGAGATGTCATGAGTGCGGGGATTCAGGCCACATGAGGAGGACTTGTCCCAGGCTTCGAGGCAAGGCTATTCAGCAGAGTTACCAGCGCACATTCTCAGCATCGGCGCCCCGTCCACCTAGAGGTGGAGGACAGGCTGATAGAGGTCGTCCCAGAGGTGGAGGCCAGGCAGGGGGAGCTCAGCTAGCTCCTACTCAGTCCAGCGAAGGTCAGTCTTCAGGTACTCCAGCCAGATTCTACGCTATTCCGGCCCGAGCAGATGCAGTGGCCTCAGATGTCGTGATCACAAGTAGGGTGTGCATTCGAATCGGTTTATCGATTTCGATTTCAAAATTTTCCTTATCGAGTTATCAATTTCGATTTTGTCGTCTTCGGTTATCGGTTTATCGATAAACCGATACGATATACTAAAAAGACAAATATACTCTTATTCTATAATACCCTTTCCTTTACCCTAAGTCCCTAACTTTATTGTTTCCCCTACCCATTCTTTAGTTTCTGCCAAAATATGTATACAGATTACAACAAACAGTATTTGCAAAGCTTATTTGTTCTATTCGAAAGCATTTGGTGACATGCTAGTACTTTGTTTTAATTTGTCTTAATTTTTCCTTTCTTGTCATCTATGTTTAGCCAGCTCAAATTTGACAAAAGAATGTCATCTTAAAAGGATAATTACCGTACTAAAGATAGAAAGAGAATAATAATCAGTTCAGAATAATTAACTAAGGTCTAGTTGTGCAAAGAAATAAGCTTGTAATTATATGCACATATAGATATCTAATCCTATTTGCATAGTTTTTCTATTCGAAAAGAGTGCGGTTTATATTTTTCTTTCATTTTGGTGAAAAAAGCATATCGGTAATTGCATCTGAACTTTTCAATTGCATAGTTAACAGGTCAATTGGTTTTTTGGTTCTTTACAAATTTATTTTTAGTTTTATGACCATATCATTTTTATACATGAGAGATTTACTTTTACACGTAAGAGATCTATCTTTTACACATAAGAGATCTAAAAAGGTCATTTTCTTAAATTGAAAATTGTTTAAAGGCATGATACACAAATAACACTAACTTTTCGGGGGTTTGCTTTAAGATATATTTAATGCATCTCCGTGCACTTGCGCCTATTATTTCGATTACTGTTTCCTTCCATAAGAAAAAGTTGTTATCCAAGAACTAATTAAGATAAATACTTTAGTTTTGTTGCATGTGCATGTTGACACATTTTTAATGTTATAAACGGTGTTCGTCTTATTTTAGCTTTTTTTGTCCATATTAGTTAGGCATGTTTATAGCAATATATTTTTCGTGGAATCCCACAAATTTTCTTATTGGTGTAATCGATAAGCCCCAAAAATCGATAAATCAAAATTGAAAAAATCGAAACCTTATTGAAACGATAACGATAAGCATATGTACAAATCGATAATTGATAAGTAATTATCGATAAGGGTCAAAATCGAATCGATAAATTGAATGCACACCCTTAATCACAAATGTTATTTCAGTATGTGGTAGAGAGGCATCCGTGCTATTTGACCTAGGATCTACTTATTCATATGTGTCAGCCTTATTTGCTTGTTTTACGGATGTTCCTCGTGAGTCCTTGGGATATCCTATTTATGTATCCACTCCCGTGGGCGATTCCATAGTGGTAGACCGGGTTTATCGGTCTTGTGTGGTCACATTTTGTGGGTATGAGACTAGAGCAGACTTCCTATTGCTCGACATGGTTGATTTTGAGATTATTCTGGGCATGGATTGGCTATCTTCTCATCATGCCCTCTTGGATTGCCATGCCAAGACGGTTACTTTGGCCATGCCTGAGTTTCCTAAGCTGGAGTTGAGAGGTTCCTCAGTTAGCGCAACCAGTAGAGTTATTTCCTTCCTGAAGGCTCGACACATAGTCGAGAAGAGTTGTTTGGCGTATCTCGCTTATGTGCGGGACACCACCGTCGAGTCTCCGACGATTGATTCTGTGTCGGTTGTTTGAGAGTTTGCTGATGTATTCCATTCAGACCTTCCAGGCATGCCTCCAGATCGTGATATCGATTTCTGCATTGACTTAACTCCAGATACTCAGCCTATTTCCATTCCCCCGTACCGTATGGCTCCTAAGGAGTTGAAGGAGTTGAAGGAACCACTGGAGGAGTTATTGGCTAAGGGGTTTATTAGACCGAGTGTATCGCCGTGGGGTGCTCCAGTTTTATTTGTGAAGAAGAAGGATGAGTCTATGCGGATGTGTATTGATTACCGCCAGTTGAACAAGGTTACCATTAAGAACAAGTATCCATTACCGCACATTGATGATTTGTTTGACCAGTTGCAGGGTGCCAGGGTGTTTTCTAAGATTGACTTGAGATCTGGCTATCATCAGTTGAAGATTCGGGCCTCGGATGTTCCGAAGACTGCTTTTCGTACGAGATATGGCCACTACGAGTTCCTGGTGATGTCCTTTGGCTTGACTAATGCCCCAGCAGCATTTATGGACTTGATGAACGGGGTGTTCAGGCCGTATATTGATTCCTTTGTCATCGTCTTCATTGATGACATTTTGATTTACTCACGTAGCCTGGGAGAGCACAAGCAACATTTGAGATTTGTGCTCCAGACTTTGCGAGAACAGAAGCTATATGCTAAGTTCTCCAAGTGTGAGTTTTGGTTGGATTCCGTGGCATTCTTGGGCATGTAGTATCCGGAGAGGGTATCAAGGTTGATCCTAAGAAGATTGAGGCAGTTCAGAGTTGGCCACGTCCTATTTCAGCTACGGAGTTCAGAAGTTTCTTGGGTTTAACAGGCTACTATCGACGGTTTGTGGAGGGCTTTTCATCCATTGCAGCCCCATTTACTAGATTGACTCAGAAGAATGCTCTGTTTCGGTGGTCCGACGAGTGTGAGGTGAGCTTTCAGAAGCTCAAGACAACATTGACCTCAGCACCAGTTCTAGTATTGCCTTCCAGTTCTGGGATGTATATGGTGTATTGCGACGCTTCACGCGTTGGCTTGGGGTGTGTGTTGATGCAGGAAGGGAGAGTTATTGCTTATGCTTCGCGCTAGCTGAAGGTTCATGAGAAAAATTATCTTGTGCACGATTTGGAGTTGGCACCGATAGTTCATGCTCTTAAGATTTGGAGGCATTACTTATATGGGGGGTCTTGTGAGGTTTATACAGACCACCGCAGCGTGCAACACTTGTTCAAGCAGAGGGATCTTAATTTGAGGCAACACAGGTGGCTTGAGTTGCTGAAGGATTATGACATCACCATTCTTTATCATCCGGGCAAGGAGAATGTGGTAGCAAATGCTTTGAGTAGGAAGGCGGAGAGTATGGGTAGCTTGGCTTACATTGCAGCGGAGGAGAGACCTCTAGCCTTGGACATTCAGTCCTTGGCTAATCGCTTGGTGAGATTAGATCTTTCAGAGCCTCGTCGAGTTCTAGCACATGTGGTTGCTCAGTCTTCATTATTGGGGGAGATTAAGGCTCGGCAGTATGACAATCCACACTTGGCAGAGCTATGGGAGACAGTGGTTCAGGGTGGTGCCAAGGAGGTTACTATTGGCGAGGATGGTGTTTTGAGACTTCAGGGTCGTTTGTGTGTTCCCGGTGTTGATGGATTGAGGCAGAGGATTCTAGAGGAAGCACACAGTTCACGGTATTCTGTTCATCTTGGTACTACGAAGATGTATCGTGATTTGAAGCAGCATTACTGGTGGAAGCGGATGAAGAAAGACATTGTGGAGTATGTGGCTAGGTGTCTTAACTGCCAACAGGTTAAGTATGAGCACCAGAGGCCATGAGGCCTACTTCAGCAGATGCCCATTCCTGAGTGGAAGTGGGAGCGCATCACTATGGACTTCGTGGTTGGGTTGCCTCGGACTTTGTGGAAGGTTGACGCGGTTTGGGTCATTGTGGATAGATTGACCAAATCGGCGCATTTCATTCCTGTGGCTACTACTTATACTTCTGAGAGGCTAGCTCAGATTTACATTCGAGAGATAGTCCGGTTGCATGGTGTGCCGGTGTCCATTATATCAGATCGAGGTCCCCAGTTCACCTCGCACTTCTGGAGAGCATTGCACAGAGAGATGGGTACTCAGATAGATCTCAGCACATCATTTCATCCACAAACTGATGGTCAGTCGGAGCGTACAGTTCAAATATTGGAGGACATGCTCAGAGCATGTGTGATTGACTTTGGAGGTCAGTGGGACCAGTTCTTGCCTTTGGCCGAGTTTGCTTACAATAATAGTTATCAGTCCAGCATCGAGATGGCTCCATTTGAGGCTTTATATGGTCGGCGATGTCGTTCTCCTATCGGGTGGTTTGAGCCTGGTGAGGCTAAGTTATATGGCACGGACCTGGTGAGAGATGCCCTAGAGAAAGTAAAGTTAATTCAGGACAGGCTCCGTACAGCACAGTCCAGACAGAAGAGTTACGCGGATCAGAGGGCACGTGATGTATCGTTTATGGGGGGAGATAAGGTTCTGCTGAAGGTCTCACCGATGAAGGGCATCATGAGGTTCGGGAAGAAGGGCAAGCTGAGCCCGAGGTTTATAGGTCCTTTTGAGGTATTGAGGCGGGTTGGAGAGGTTGCTTATGAGCTTGCATTACCTTCCAGTCTATCAGGAGTCCATCCGGTCTTTCATGTATCCATGCTCCGTAGATATCACGCCGACTTCTCTCACGTGGTTGATTTCAGCACTATTCAGTTGGATGAGAGATTGGGATACGAGGAGGAGCACATTGCCATTATTGACAGACAGGATCGCCAGTTGAGATCCAAGAGAGTTTATGTGGTGAAGGTCCAGTGGAGGGGCCAGCCAGTCAAGGAGGCGACTTGGGAGTCTGAGGAGGACATGCAGAGCAGATATCCACACTTATTCAGCACTTCAGGTATGATTCTAGACCCGTTCGAGGACGAACGTTTGTTTAAGAGGTGGAGAATGTAACGACCCGACCGACCATTTTGCGTATTCGGACCCCGTTCCTCGGGATAAGACTTCCCGTAGCGGCTTATAGTGATTTGTGACTTGCGGGGACGGATGGTTCGGGATTCAGAAGTGTTTAGAGTAATATAGGAACACTTAGTTCCTTAAGGTTGGCTTTTAAGGCCAAGTTTGACTTCGGTCAACATTTTGAGTAAACGACCTCGGAATCGAGTTTCGACGGTTCCAGTAGCTTTGTATGATGATTTCGGGCTTGTGCGCATGTCCGGAATGGGTTTTAGATGACCCGGGAGCGTTTCGACGCCAAATAGCGAAAATAGAGTTTCCTTAAGTTCATAATTTGGTGTAGAACGTGTTTTTGTGTTATCGAGGTCCGAATGGAATTCCTAGACCGGGGATAGTTCTGTTGTGTCATTTATGACTTGCCTGCAAAATTTGGTGTCATTCCGAGTAGTATAGGTCAGTTCGGCGCATTGAAACCGAATTCAAGAACTTGAATTTTCTTAAGTTTTGATTCAATTTGGTTTTGGGGTCGGATTCTTAGTTCCGTTGTTGTTTTTCACGTTCCGAGAATTTGAGTGAGTCCGTATCATGAATTCAGACCTGCCAGTGCCTTTGGAAGGGGTCCCGGGGGTCTCGGATGAGTTTCGGACCCCTCGGAGCTAAATGCTAAAAACCAGAAATTTCACTGTCTGGTTTCCTTCTACGCGTTCGCGGGAGGGTGGCCGCGTTCGCGAAGAAGGGGTTGGGCTGGGGTTGCTGATGCTCTATGGGTTCACGAGGCCCACACTGCGTTTGCGATGGGTTGGACCTCTGACCTTCGCGTTCGCACCCTTATCTCCGCGTTCGCACAGGTGTAAGATGGGACCACGTTCGCATAGAAGGGCCTTCAGAGGCCTGGGCCATTGGACTTCGCGAACGCGGTGCCCCTGTCGCGTTCGCGATGAAGGGGCAACTGGGCAGAAACATTTAATATCGGGACTTAGCCATTTTGTTGGGCATTCTTCTTCTTCCTTGGGGTTATTTTGAGCATTCAAGAGGGGCAAACGACCTAGCTACTTGAGGTAAGTAATTCCTACCATAAACTTAGTCTAATACATGGATTCTAAGGTAGATTAACACACTAATTAGTGGAAATTCATGGGTTAGAGTACAAACCTAGGTTTTATGAAAAATGGAAGAATTACTAAGGAATTTGTTATGGAATCATACACAAACTATATATTAATGATCCTTAGGATATGGGTAAGTATTTCCTTCAAAATATTTTCGGAATCCGAGATTGTGGGCCCGGGGGTGTATTTTGAGATCTTGCAAAGAAGGCTAAAATGGTTAATTAAATAGGGAAATTCCATGCTTTTGAGTCTAAATTATTGTGTTTATGCAACATTTGACTAGTTTCGAATCCTTGGGAGACGAGTTTGGAGTTTCGGATGCAACTTGACTCGGAAAGTAGGTTCTACACGAGGTGAGTCTCCTTTCTAACCTTGTAAGAGGAAATTATCCCCGCAGGTAATTATAAATGATTAAATGTCCTTATTGCGGGGGCTGCGCACGCACGAAGTGACGAGAGTCCGTGCGTAGCTACTACCATGTTATGTCGGGTAGTCCTTAGGACTCACAAGCATGTTTATGTGCCTTGCCTGTATCTCTACATGTATTCCTAGTTGATTATTATCCTTGAACTAGCATGGGAAAATGGAAGGTTACATTAACTCTTGTTGTTGCCTTGATTCTCGTTTTCCAAGTATAAACTCTATAATTCCTGAATTTCCTGATAATCCTGGGTATGTATACGAGCACCCGTGTTGCATGTATGATTCGTGAGCGGGGTAGCCTTATATTATGTGAACCGCGTCGCATGATCGATTCGCGAGCGGGGTAATAAATGCATCTATGGTTCGAGCCGTTCGACCCTCGGCAGTGCACATTTCTTTTTTGCATCGCTTCGGTCGTGCGCCTCGGCATTCTATATGCTATGTATTTGACTGAGAGTCTTATTGTTATTATCAAATAAATTGTTATTTGTGGAAGGGGACTTAGGACTTTTATTGATATTATTATTTGACACTTGCGGGTAGATTGTCGTTCACATACTTGATTTTCCATGTCTACTTGATTGCCATGACTGTTAATCCTGTCTAGATTTATTTAATTTTACTAGTGCTAATGGCCCTAGTGAGTAATACGTCTACCTCTTGTCACTACTTCTTCGAATTTAGACGGGATACTCACTGGGTACATATTTGTTTATATGTACTCATGCTACGCTTTTGTACTTAATTGTACAGGTCATGAGGTTGGTGCATCTGGTTATCATACCGGAGCGCGATCTTGAGGGTACTATCTGGATTAGACTACACAGTGATCTTCTCTTCCTAGCGTTCCTCAGCAGCACTGCGGAGTTTCTATTACTTTTGGATATTTCTGTCTACCCCTTTAGACAGTTGTAAATTTATTTTGTCTATTTTGTATATTCCACTAGTCGCCTGTGGACTTGTGACACTAGGTCTTGGCACGCGTAATTGATTTTCCTAGTATTTGCTATACTGTATATGTTGGAAACGATCTTTTGAGTTTCATTTAATCAAGTTGCATCACTTGACTGTTTTCTTTAAATGATTTCCTATCTAAAAATTTGACAAGTACTTGAACATCCAAATAAGTAAAGTAATCTCGTTAGTAAACTGGTGTTGGCTTGCCTGACTCCGGTGTTGGGCGCCATCGCTACCCGAGTCGGAATTTGGGTCGTGACACTATGATACCCTTCAAAATATTATACCTTCATAAATAAGTACAATAACCAAACTTACATTATTTAGTTTCATTGTTTTAAAATATGAGAAAATGTGAGGTTGTGTACTAGATAATAAAGTGTAGACTAATTTAATTACTTTATGGAAAGGATAGTTCAAGAAATTTTAACCAAGAAAAGATTAATTATTATCGTCAATTTAATGTAGTAAAGAGTAATAATTAAGTATAATCATGAATAATGTTGCTAATTATGTGAATGCTAGAGTAGATAAAGAGTCTACTGCTACAATTATCATTTAAACACCGATACATAATTCACTATGAAGTTGCAGCCTTTTGGTTCCCTCAACCTTTTGCAACTAATATTTCAAAATTCTTGTATACTTTTGCATAAATATGAAAAAAAAATCTTTTAATTATATTTTTATTATTGTCAGTCGCTTCTTACTTTATTGTTCACAAAATTTTACAAATATTTAATTCTTCCATTCTTAAAAAAAAATATCATGTACAAATAAGTATTAATTTCTCATTTTATTTGTTGCACAAATCATTTTGCTGAAACATCAAAATGGAACAACTTCAAGAACAATATCTACAAAGAAATATTAGATGAAATATACAGTCATATTATATGTTTGTAACTTATAACAACAAAATTTATGTAATTATAAAATACACTTGTCTAACTAAATGTAATTATTGATCTTCACAAAACTATCTAGTCAATTTGAGTTCAACACTACATCTCTAAAACTATTTATTATTTTTAGCTTATATTTTTTCTTTTGAAAATTTGGTGTAATATTTCACATGTTTCAATAATATTTTAATTTTTTTACTGCTTGTACGGAATAACACGTGCAACACACATATCAAGAAATTAATTATTTATAAAATGGGGCCCTAATATTTTGGGGCCTAAGCCATTGCTTCATTGGCTTTGCCTTCTAGCCGGTTGTTATTGTATAGTTAAAGATGGTTATGGGGATATAAGTACATACCTTACGAAAATGTAATAGTTTAGGTTTTCTTTTAGGGTATTCAATCAATAAAAGAATGTCATTAGCTGTTTTGTTGCGTGTCCTACTATTGTTACTTAGTTTCCAAAAGTGAATCACGATTCTGTTTATATAGTGTTAAAAGAAGGAGACCTGCGTGAAGAAGAAAGATAATTTTAGAAGAGCAAGAGAAGAAATTTTTTCAAATGATAAAGAAGAAGAAAAAAAATGAAGAAGAAGGCTAGAATATAAAAGAAAAAATAGAGAATAATAAAAATATTATTTTCTTAAAGACAGTAATACAAATTAACCATTAGACACGGCCAAGTGAAGCCATTTTTATGTATAAGTTCCCCTATATGTTAAAAACTCCCTTGTCGATTTTTTAATGGTGCGTGTGTTACACTCTTATATTTAACTCAAACTAACTTAAATTTCAATTTAATTAAGAATTTTAACTAACTATCAAAAGTAATTAAATGGATAAATATTTGGAGGGGTTAAAAAATCAACGAAAGATGGTGAAGGGATAAACACACAGTCATTTGTTAAAGAAAAAAGAATCTCTTCCTACTCCGCGAAGAATGGTTACGCCATGTCGTGACCTTTGCTATTAAACTTCGATTATACGATGAATTTTTTCTATTAAGCTTCGATTTCATCGAGAATTTCAGTTTAATATGAGATTTGAGATTAAAAAATTAGGGACTAACAAAATTTTGGTCTAAATAGTATTGAAAGAAGAAGACCAAAATAGAGAAGAAAGATAATTTTAGAAGAAACAATTGAGAATTTTTTTTTCCACGTAAAATGTATAGGGAGAAAGGAAGAAGTAGAAAGGAAAAAAAAAATGAAGAAGGCTAAAATATAAAGAAAATAGAGGGAAAAAAAGTTTTAAAAACTAATTTTTTAAAAAACTTAACACTCAATAAAAAAAAATGTCATTAGCTGTTTTTTTGCGTGTCCTACTATTGTTACTTTTAGTTAGGGGTGTTCATAAAAATCCGAAGAACCGAACCAAACCGAAAACCAAACCAAACCGATCAAAAAAATCGATACTTTTTGGTTTGGTTTTGGTTTTGAATTTTAAAAACCGATCAAATTTGGTTTGGTTTTGGTTTTAATAAAAAAATAACTGAAACAAACTGACTATAGGAATATCTATTTCAAATTTATTATTACACCTATATATATGTATATATTTATACAAAGTTTCAAAAATCTTATGGTTAATGTTAATCGTTTGCACTTTTAGTACAATTATTTACCTTTATATTCTAGTTTGATTGTTAGTTTTCTCTTGTTAAGTATAAGAATCCATTTCATGTTAAAAAAAATATATTTTTAATTGAGTTCTTAAATTATTATCACTATTTGATTCAATTATCATCAATATATTTTAGTAAATAATAGATTTCTTAAAGGGCAATTGATTTGATAGTGTCACGTTGAAAATGTGGTTGCCGGAATATGTGTTTGGTAGTGTATGTCTTATATTTAAAAAAAAAAACGATAAATAACCAAAAAACTGACATAAACCGATAGAAAAAAACTAACTTACTTGATTTGATTTGGTTCTAATATTTGAAAAACCAACTTAATTGGCTTGGTTTCTTTTTTGGCAAAAACCAATTCGCACCGAACGAACACCCTACTTTTAGTTTCCAAAAGTGAATCAAGATCGTGTATTTTACTACTCCTCAATAGGGATATTCATAAACCCACCTACGCTCTTTCTTAATTCTTATTCTACACAGTGTTTCGTGCCAATTTTCTGAAACATACGACTCTTTCTTAATTCTTATTCAACAAAGTGTTTCCTGCCCTTGTTCTTCAAAGGCTTCAAGAAAGAACCGAACCGAACCATGGAGAATGGTCGTCCCTCTGATACTGAAGTTATAATGCAACTGTTAAAATTTGTTGCTGGAAAATCCTTACCAATTGAAGGTCTCATTGGCTTTGCAGATGTCTACACCCATGAGCCATGGCAGTTAATTGGAGAAACCTCCAAGAAAACTCATTATTTCCTCACCCGATTGAAGAAGAAGAGGCCAAGTGATGAAAGATTCAACAGAGCTACTTGTAGCGGGAGTTGGATACAGCAGAATAAAGGCAAGGAAGTTCACGATGAGGATGGAACTCTGATTATTGGCTATAAAAGGAGCTTGAATTACAAGAACAAGAAAGACCCTTCTCTGAATGGCCGTTGGATGATGAAAGAGTATTTTTTGGCTGATTCTCTTCTTAGGGAGTTGAAATCTAAGGAAGCAAAAGAGTTTGTAATCTGTGCGATTAAGAAAAACCCCAGATCAGAAATCAAAGGAAACAATGTTGTTACTGATATAGAGTATAAGAGGTTCATTGATCGTGTCTTTCAAGAAGGGGTTCTTCTCCAAACATCACCCTCAGAACAAAGTACTGTGATGTTGGAGAGTACCTCCACTGATGTTTTTCCTGTAGAAAAATTAGAACAAAATGATGGAATGATGAAAAATCAGATTGATTCTGGTGAATTTTCTGGAATGTTGGAAGTGGAAAATCAAGAATGCTATTATCAGGAGGAAGGTGAGGAGGTGGAATTTGATTGGAACTCTATATTGAATTTTGGGGATCATGGTTTAGAGGAGAACTGTATGCTTTACTGATTCTGGAAAATTGAAGCGTGGTGGGAGTTTTTGAAAAAGTTTTTTTTTTAATATATATTTTTTGGAGTTTCTTTGAAACCCAAGATTGTTTTATATTAGGGTACTTTTAATTGGGATTATTTTGATTTAGGAGCATGATTCTAACATTGATTTATGTTGGCTGTGCAAACTAGGATAGTTAGATTAGGTTGATGTTTAAGTAACAACCAACAAATTGTTCAGTAACAATTTTGAAGTGTAGGGGGTGTACTCTTTTTCTCAAGGTCTTTATAGAGTTTATTATTATGTTTATATTGAAAAAGCTCAATTGTGAAAGGTGTTATGTAGTACTCTGCTTTTGCCCATTTTCTTTGAATTGTTTGACATTTTCTCTTGATGTTCTGTCTTGTGTTTTCCCGTTTAAAGAATTTTGTTGTTTCACTATTTTGGGGTTGTTGGTATAGGATCACTCTTCTTATTAATAGAACACATTGACCACTGATGTTTGAGCTATGCATTCTTTGGCATCTGAAAGTAATACTTCCTCAAGTTCACTCTTTGTTAACAATATTGAATTTGACAGTTAGTCATTTTTGTATGTCTTGTTGGCTAAATGGCTAACTTATTGAATGTTTTCTCTTGTAAACTTCATTTGTGCACTATATTTTACCTTAAGTTGCTTCTTTGGTCGATCTATATGCTATTTCAGCTTCTTTGACTCTTCCCTAATACTCTTCTCAGCAACAATTCTATAAAGTCACATTTTCTCCACAGTAGCTTATATTAGATTGTTCAAGAGGTAATCTGTAAAGCAAGCATGAAGCCCAGATCGGCAAGGAGAAAAGAGCAGCTCAATTTCTACTCTTAACAGATGGGTATGCTGAATGCTAGGTAGTTTTGTGTTTGATATCTCTTTGGTAAATAAAATACTTTAATTTACCACATGATGATAAAAGATCAAGCACTGTGGTTAGTAGTAGACTAGTGGTAATAGTATTCTCTAGGTTCTAAGCATCATACAGCATAATACGCCTTGTGCTTTCTACTTAAGCTGTTGCTATTATTGGGAAAATAGGTGCCAATTCAATAAGTCAGCTTATTTTGATGTTTCTGGTTCTGCCCCCTTTGTTCTGTGGTGCTAGCCAGTCTTTATCTGGGACTTTTTATGTGTGTGGATGTTTTGAACTGAATATTGGTTAGAACTTATATCTATTTTCATTCTTATTGCATTTCTAAAACTACCTGTTTATGTTTATTGTTAACCAAGAAAGATGCTTGTTTACATTAGGCTTGGTGAATCTCGGACAATGACTTATCAAGGTTATGGAATATGTTGTGAGTTCCACAGATTTGAAAAACAAGATTGAGTTGTTAAAAATGGAGGTAGCAAAGGCTAGAAAGACAGCAGATGCTGAGTCAGAGGCAAGAAACATGAGAAGCTGAAGGCTGAGATTGTAACAGTTGAATCCTCCTGAAGGATTCTAACTGAAGTTTGCTAGCAGATAATGATGGTTCTAAGCCAGAAGTAGAAGTTAATGTAGATGCAAACCGTAGCTTTGCCTGATCTGAGTTTGTACAATTTCTCCACATTTCTTGGTTTTTTTGCTGCTTCTCCATGATTGAATACCTCTGAAATGTTGCAGTTCAACCATGACGGAGGCTTGCTACTAGCTGTTGCAAAAGATAAATTTGTGAAACTACTCGCACATGTGGAAGATGGAGCCTCTTTCTTCGCGGTGCACTCAATTTGCTGTCAGTATTTTCTTCTGGAGTTTATCTACTGATATTGTATGGAACTTCTGGATTTTGTTTTCTGTTACTTTAGAATAATTGACATTTGTTTTAAGAGTTTAAGTTAGATTGAACTGTTCCTTTAATTGGTATCTTTGGAGGCAAGATAATGTATAAATTATGTGTTTGAAAAGAAGATTAGAACATGCTGCAAAATATCTATCGATTTAGTTATCATAAATGTTGTCTTCCCTATACTATATCTATTTTTGGATGTCTGAATAGATTTTGCTCAAATATTTAAACAATCAAGAGAGCAGAACATTAACTTTGGGAAAAATTTCTGAAGATAAGTAGAGCGTTGTAAAATGTTTGTTAACAATTTGTACGAACTTTGTAAGGACAGCTACGACTTTGCTTAACATTGAATGTATTACCTGTGTTTCTTGTTAAGTTTATCTTTGAAGAGATCAGTCATTCCAAAACTTTGGCTTTTTTTTTGTGTGGTAAACTAAAACAAAGAAGAATACTATGTCTTATTATTCAACTAAAACAAAGAGGCAAGATATCCTACAATCTAGTTCACACGCATGCTAGGGGGAACTAGAGAAGACAACAAGAGCAAGGTATGAAGGTGAGAACATTGTATCAGCACTAACCTCGAAGGTCAACATTATTTTTGCTAACAATATAATGTAGCTAGTATGCTGTCACCTTTACTGTCCTTTTCAGGCTCTAAAAGATCTTTACACGCATCTGACTCCTATACAAAGAGTGAATATTGCAAGGCATCCTAACAGGCCAACTTTCCTTCAATGACTCTCGCTTGCTTATCAAATAAATATAAAAAATTGCAGACTCTGTTTCTATTCTCTTTTCCATATGCTAATTACTGTTGGAAATTCTAACAATGTAAAATTGTAAATGCCGAATTCGCAGTTTGTGGAGCTTCATGGTGACCGAGCTGGGTATGACGATCCTGCCATTGTCACTGGCCTTGGCACAATAAATGCTAGAAGCTATATGTTCATGGGTCATCAAAAAGGACGCAACACAAAGGAGAACATACAACGTAACTTTGGGATGCCTACGCCGCATGGGTATGTGGTTCCATCATGCTTGAGCTTTGAATATATCTGTACGAGTTTAGATAAAGCTACTTCTTTGTAGTATGTGAACCTACAATAGTAAGAAAAGAATACTTGTTAAACAGCTATAGGAAGGCTCTGCGGATGATGTACTATGCTGATCATCATGGATTCCTGATTATCACCTTCATTGACACACCAGGGGCATATGCTGACCTCAAATCGGAGGAACTAGGCCAAGTATGTACACAAAACTGATGTAGCATGCTTTTCTCCATGCTTTTCTCAATAGTTTGTAATGCTTTCATACAGGGGGAAGCCATAGCTCATAACTTGAGGACTATGTTTGGTTTGAAAGTACCAATTATTTCCGTTGGTATGGGAGAAGGGGGTTCTGGTGGAGCTCTGGCTATTGGTTGTGCTAATAAATTGTTAATGCTTGAAAATGTTGTCTTCTATGTTGCCAGGTGCCTCCAAAACTGTTGACTTTTACTATGAAGAAAAATGGTGTTTTATGATATATTTTTGAGATGGATATGTAGAGGTGTATACTGCTTGCAAACTAAATATGTGGTGAATGACATTCATCATGTCCTTTATAATCATAAGCTCTCAAGAAATTTCCCGTCAATATTATTGTCTCAGCTTCCCAACTGTCTAAGCCTTGGTGGACAGAGTTATCGAGTATTGTGCTGGTGAGGAGTAGCAAGTACTTAGTGGAATAGTTGAGGTGTGCACAAGTTGGCCCAGACACCACCTATATTAAAAAATAAATAAATAACATAAGAAATTATAGTTTCAGCTTTTCATCAATTTTAAAGCTGCTTAGCACCTTGGCGGTAGGCCATGTCTACTTCAGAAACAAATTTAATACATCGACTATTAGCTGTAATTACACCAGACCAATACTTGAAAAACGTTATCTCTGTTTGGATGTCCTAATGCTGAACCATCTAATCTTATTCTTTGTTCTTGATCTTGGACTACCCAATCTCATTTCAAATCAATAAACTCTGCGGAAAAACGAACCTGGGAGGGCAATCTTCTTTTTGGCAATATAACTATTAACAAACTCAATACAATTAGTGAATATCTTGCTGTAACGCACCCTTAATCTTTCAATCAGATAATCGTGGTACTTTTCTTTTGTATTTTTTGATTCACCTGCTCAGACCCGTATAGTGTTCTTGACTGTCATACTTGATAGTGATATATGCTTACCGTCCTCAATTCCCACTTGTAATTCACAGCCCAGAAGCATGCGCAGCAATTCTGTGGAAGACCGCAAAAGCTTCTCCTATGGTTGCTATAGTTAAAATTCGATAGTGTTAATCCAGAAAAGCTGTGAAAATGATTGCTGAGTATGGCTTCATTTCATTTCAGGCAGCTGAGAAACTTGTTTTGTTGCCAAACATAGAAAGATGAGAATTTGATATTCCATAAAACAGGCTTTGGAAAGAGTGAGAGAAAGACTGCTCTATTGAACAACCCCACCTCCCATATTTTTCTACCACCCCAAACCAAGCTGAATTTTCTTTTATTTATGTGTTCTTGATTAGCTGAGAGCAAATTCTTGGTAAAATATTTTTGTTGGGGTTTGGAGTTCTTTTTTTTCATTTTTATGTTGTGATTGAGATGAGGGAGGAAAAAGCTAAGAAGTATGTTTGGGAGGGAGTGTCGGTGTTGGGACAATTACAATGTCTGTGATGATTGTTATCCAGTTGAACCTCACAAATTTTCTTTGCCTTCACCCCTTCCTATATGGCCTCAAGGTATATCTGCTTCAAAAGTTAACTTGCAATGTCAAGCACTGATGAAAAATGCATCCAAATCTGGTGGTATCAATTCATAGATTGGAGGATGTTTCCCATGGGCAGACCTTTAAGTTTAATAAGTGTTGCCTCTCGCTTGCCCCATGGACAACTCTTTTGACTTTTGGCCTTAAAGGTTTGCCCATGCGGCATGCGGGGGTCAAAAAAATCAAGACCATCCATTTTCAGAGTCATTGATTAGTATTTCTTTTCGCTATTTTTGGTAGTATAACTTAATGATTCATTGTTCGTAAGTAGTGTATATTTGTGGCTTATTTCTGTAGTTCTCTCAAATAAATGTAGATATTTTCATTTCTTTTCTGGAAGAAGAAACTAATACAAATTTCTTTCAATGTTCCAATGTCACATTAATGGTATCCAGATAATAGATATAACTTGCTACGTTCTGCTCCTTATTCTCCAATTTTATTGCTGCTGTTTTTTCTCTATCCTGTTCTTAAAAAGTTTTTCTTGAGCCGAGGGTCTATCAAAAACAGCCTTTGTGCCTCACACAAGGTAGAGGTAAGGTCTGCGTACACTCTACCATCCCCACAGACTCCACTTGTGGGATCATACTGGGTATGTTGTTGTAGATAATAGATTTAACGTCTTGTTCAAACAGCTTTTAAAACCGTTACACTGCCTCTAACATCTTCATTATATTCCCTTTGTCTGATACAAAGGAGTCCCAACATTTATGCAAGAACTTCTGAATGATCCTCATCTGTACAAGTAAGAAACATACTTAACTGTTCTAAGAGAAAATCTAACAGCAACGATCAAAGAAGCAACTCAAATCTAAAACGCATATGTATTAACTGTATAAGCAAGAAAAACTCACTATTAACGCTAGAAAAAGTACAATTCAAAAATCAAACTTGAAGTCTTTCTACTCTCATTCGCCAACCTAAGTTAAACAGTAGGCTGTACTAAATTCCTCCTCATACTAAAGAGGCTGTCCTTGTGCGGTACAAAAGATTCTAAGTTACTCATGTTACTGCTGAAAATCTTCATCACCCTACTCTGTGTCTTATATGTATCCGCTATAGTTCTTCTTATGCTTAAGAATCAATGCTTCGACCAAACTTGTCCTTGAAAATCTTCCAAAATCCAAACATCCATTATTGTCTCAGTATCATAGTTGATAAAAGAAAGAAATCCACCCAAATCTACCAATGCATAATTGTTCGTTTCAATCACTTTACCACATTTTGGAAGATATGTTCTACTGAATCTTGCGTCGTTTACTTGCATTGAAATGATATATTCATTAGAATGAACATAAGAATCTGTAACAACATGCACTACTTTATACTGTTTTGTCGAAGAGTCAAATCCAAGAGCTGTACTACAAGCTGTATGTTGGCAACCTGAAGGGCATTTAGGGATAGGGAGGCAAAACTTTGTTGCTGGATTTATCACTTGTAGCTTCCAAGCGATCCTTGGATTATTCATCAGTAGGAATCCATCACAGCTAGAATGAATTACGTAATTGATTTATTCCAAAATCACGCGATTCACATGCAAGTTCTTTTCCAATCTCTATCAGCTTTGTTTTCATATGCCTTCCTGCTGCTTCCTGTATTAGCAATTCTGATTTCGATTCCATGAAATTTTGCTCAATGAAAGACTTTCTGAAGACCATTTCGTTCCACGCTTTGCAGACAGGCCTGCCATTCTTATTAATGTATCTTGGTGGAATCTTCACTAGGATATTAACTATGATTCTGACTCTTCTCTACTTTTACCATTCGACTGCTTTTATCTTCACCATACTCGTATTGTTTTAAGCTTAGCATCTGTTGCGCGAATTCAATGTCATCAATTTCAGCGCCCATTATTGTAGTGTGTACACCAGCAAAGACCTCAATATAAGTTTTTGAAGGAAATTAATCTTGAAAAGTTAGAGAAACAAGGGCCAAAAAACTAAGTTTAAAGAATTCAAAATTAGAACTTGATCAGCCTATCAACTTTTGAACAAGTTAAGGATGGAGCTCCATAAATCCTTTCACGCATAAATATGAGCCGAGAAACAAGGGAGAGAACAACAAACAGATATACAGAAACTTAGCCATCTGGTTCAGTAAATTTGATTTTCAGCCATGAGATATAATGATTTGATATGATTTTACAAACCAAACTAGCGAATCAACTATCACAAAGAAGTAATGACTGAACATCGATCCCAAAGAGCACATGCATCAAGTAAGACAAAGAAGTACTTGGTCTACATTTCACTTAACCTTAGTTTTAGCAACAACTAAACAAGAAAAAAAAGGATCATGTGCAGGAGCGGGTTTAGTGCACAAGCTATTGGTTCATCCGAACCCAATAGCTTTGTCTCACACCTCGTATAGTAGTAAAAACAACTACTAAATCAAATGGCTTGTAGTGGAATTTTAATCTCTAATACATGAAGTTTAAATCTTGGATCCGCATCTGATCATGTTAGTAGTTTTTTTTCTGAATTAGGAAAAAGGTTTATGCCATTGATGCTATGAACATTACGAACATAACCACTACTAAACTTCAGGAATTACAGACTTCCAGCTATTCATATTGATCTCCCCTTGGACTTGAAAGTAAGATAATATCTAATTAATCTCCTCTTCAACCCAAATTACCTCTTAATTCCCAGTCCATATTATTTTCAAATATCAAGAGCATTCCGATTAAAACTCAACCATGCATATTTGCCTTAGAGACATATAACAATTACTTCCTCCATTCCAATTTATGTCATGCACTTTGACTTAGAGAAGAAAGAAAGATTTTTTAAATTTGTGGTCTAAAACAAGCCATAAATATTTGTATGACTATAAATTATAGGTAAAACAAGTGGTGGAGCCACATGTACTCAAGGGGTGTCAACCGACACTCTTTCATCGAAAACTACAGTGTGTAGCTAAGTTATTTTTTTATTCTATGTATAAACACTATATATTGACACCCCTTGGCTTCTTCGTGTGTCTCTTTCTTTATATTTTGACCCCCTTAATTAAAATCTCAGCTCTACAATTGGTAAAATATAAAATTTAAAGTCAAATTATTTCTAAATATAAGAAGGCCATTCTTTTATGAACATATTACGGATGAATTAGTAAATAACCAAGTACATAATGGTAAAACCCTCGAGCAATTATCATATGGGAATAAGAAAGTAAATAAAATTGTATAAGCAACAACAATGATATTGGAATTCAGAGCATACATTTTATTTGCTGTGGGAAAGAGTACCTGAAATTTTTTATTTCGTATAGGATGGTAATGGGGCGGGGCGGGGCGGGTGC